>JARJDW010015330.1:0-38491 GCA_030264715.1 Adinopsis sp. GC000173 | reverse complement strand
AATTTCACTTTTACGCTTGCTGAAGAAAACTAGTTTCATAGAATTTAAGACGTTGAATAAAAATCTAGAAATTGTTTATAAATAACAATATTTATAAAATGCATAAATCGCATATTTTTAAGAAATGGTAAGAATATGGCATTCTGCTATGTCTTCAAATTCATTTCAAATAAACATTTCAAAATTTATGACATAGATATCAGTTGCAGCATGTATAATCTGATTTATTATATACATAAAGTTTGTTATCGGTTACAATAATTAAGAATTATTCTCAACGGACGTTTTTTTAGTAAGGTGGAATAATTTTTAAAACCGTGTAAAAGTGAAAACCGGTAAAAAAAGTACCGTGTAAATCGGGGGATAGGTGTATTTTATAAATGTTGTTGTTTATAAACAATTTCTAGATTTTTATTCAACGTCTTAAATTTTATGAAAGTTCAGCAAGCGTAAAAGTGAAATAAATAACCCAAAATTTTATGTTTTTATTCATGTTTTTCGATTTATACAGTTTTATATGGGAAAAATGTTCATTTCGATTTACACGGATTTCTCTGGAACCGATCTACCGTGTAAATCGGGGGATAGGTGTACAATTGTTTGATAATACTCTTAACGGATTAACTCATTACTTAAATGTTTTAGCGTTATCCAAAAGTGTATCTATTCGTTATTGATAAATATGAAAAATGTTTGACAAATAATTTTACCCCAATTTACGGTACTTATTCGCAGAGCGGTCGTCACTTGAGAATTTTACTCTCAGCGTCCCATTCTAAGCGTGCAGCCTCTTAAACACGTGCGCTCTTGCTGTTTTTTTCTATTGCCCTTCAATGTGTCAGTAATTTATGGGCTTACCGGAAACAGACTTTTTTTCTAACATTTACTAACTCCCACAAGAGGGGGATACTCTAATTGATATCAAACTCGGTCGGTTGACCTATCCTAATCCTCGCAACCCGTCATATTCATTAACCCGTCATAACCCATGAAATAGAAACAACGATTTTGTTAAAAACAATGATTTTACAGCAAGAGCGCACGTATTTAAGAGGCTGCACGCTAAGAATAGGACGCAGCTACTTCAGCTGCGAGTTTAGTTTACATGTGACGACCGCTCTGCGAAGAAGAACCCAATTTACAATTAATTACCAATAATAGTGTTGACATTATCAAAAAATTGAAATACAAAACATTAACTGGATACAAACATATGAAATGTTTTACACAAAATATTCCTCTATTGCGCAGCCGCACTTTTTTTTACAAATGTTTTCAAAGTAAGTTGTTTGGCAACAAATTATAGACTCTAATTAATTGATAATTGTAGTGTCAGTTTTATTGGGTTTACTATGATATTATTTATTATTTTTTTGTTTGCACGTGCGAATTAAAAGTTATATTGATCTAACTGTCAGTAATTTATGTTGCATAAATACATTTCTGTGGAATTGACGTTAATATTTATATTAAAAAAATGTCTACTAGAAAAATTAATAGCGAATAATTATGCTTCAACGTAATAGAGAACATTTTTTGTATGCATTGCAACAAGCTGTAACAAGCCTATTAAATTATTTAATATTATAGTTAAGGTTCAAAGCTCAAGCGACAATTTTCTAGCCACTTGAATATGCGTGTAGGGTGAAAGAGAATAACTTGAAACATTACTTAGACCTTGTGTTTATTCCTTGTTGTGTCTTCATTCATCAGCTACAAACATTCATTCAACTATTTATTTATCTACTTACTTATCGGTAATATAAATGTTGATGATAATAAATCGGTGTTGATAAAGTCGATACAAGATACAAGTCCCAAATGCTTAATTAGCTGTTTATCTATCTAGAAATGGATCCAAAATTCAAAGAGCTAAAAAACATCCGCTTTTGCATTGAATATTGTTTACATTGATGAAGATTTGCGTAACAAACAACACGTGAATCACCAATTTAATATAATTGCAGTATCGAACGAGACGTACGAAACGAACGAAACCCATTGCAAACAAGTTTTTAGTTTGTAAGTTCGCAATATAATTAATCTAGAAAATCATTTAGAACAACAACAAACATAAGGTATGACAAACAAGATAGACGTTCGTTGGAAGGTCTTATCTGCAATAAAAATTCATCTACCACTACGCTACGCATGGTATGTATACGTTCCAGTTAAATATATATCTTATTTTTATTACAGACAAACTTTGGACTTTCTAAAATCGTATTTTCGAGATTGATAAGCAGACGGACTCACATAATATATGTGCTGTGAATTTGTCTATCGTTTTATTTCGTCCGAAAGTCAGCAGTGTTCAGTGCGCGTTACTATTATCAACAATAATGGAAGAGATTGTAATTCGTGGTCCGGTGGTCAAAGATGAATCGGAGGGTTCCTTCGGTGAAATATTGTTCAATAGATTGCAACGGTTTGATAATGGAGATGAGGGGATTATGGTAAAATATTTAATTTATTTCATTTCTTTCTATTGTTAATTAATTGCCATTGTTTATTACTGTTTTAGATCGATTTTTTGACGAAATCCTCAATTTCCAATCGCGAGATTCTTGACCAAAGCAAAAAGTTGGCGGTTGCTTTGCAACGATTTGGAATTAAATCGAATGATGTCGTTGCGTATTTGTCCGAAAATTCATTAACATATTTTGTGCCTGTACTTGCTTGTTTCTACATTGGAGCGGTAATTAATCCACTGAATCCTGTCTACACTACACGTAAGAATAATTACAATTCATATATAAATAATAGTAACATTCAGTGGTGGATTTATCACCATTAGGCTTCTAACACCTAAATAATAAAATGATATAATAATTTATATCTATTACACACATGTACGTTAAAGCATCCGTGGACAACCTTTGTCCTGTGAGCTATTTGTAGCCCTTGAAAATCATTTATTCCTCCCGCGTCATCAATTAGATCTGTTTGAATTTGTAAGGAATTATATTTTGTTTAATTAATTAAATCAAACATTTAAAGGAAGCATAAATTCTCATAAAATGTTGAAAAATCTAAGATAATAGAAAAGGGTGACCATCTCTGTAATAAATTGTTCAGGCCCTTAAACTTTATCAAAGTGCAGTCTAATTCTTTTAATTGTTTTAGTAGACTTCTCTACAGAAAAACAAAGAAAAAATTACTTCATATATTTGCTGTTAAATCAATCTAATAAAAGTTAAAATTAAATGAAAAATAGATAGATTTACTAATATACTTTTATCATTAGTTCATACTGTACATATGGTTTTTTTAAATTTTTATTATTTTTGACAAGTCATAGTTCATCACGAGTTAAAAACAGTCAAAAAAATGCTGAAATTTATTAATTAATTTTAATAATGAAGATTGTTTTATATAATATCGCAATGAAATGACTAGGTCTCAATAGTAGAATAATATAAATAGGAACTATTGATAACATTTGGCATAGAATTCAAAACAATTCGCGTTTTATTTATGTTTCAGTGCAAATGATCTTTATAGCAAGAAATTGGAAAAAAGCGAATTACGTTAATAAAATGCATATTTCTTGTTTGTTTATATTTATATTATATTTGTAATTCCTTAGATAGTAATTAAGCAAAACATAAAAGACACACACACACACACACACACACTAGCCTCGAAGCTAGGCCTTGTCTTCAGGCAACGAGAATTCTTGGTTTTCAAAAAGAAACCTTGCCTTTCGTAAAATAAAAATTCACTGTTTGTAGTTTTATAGTTTTTCTAACAAAATGAATCCATCTGCTATTAAAATCATACTTTTTTATAGAATTGGCTGATACAAACGTAATATAAGTAAAAATTTAGTTAAGGAAGTATCTAACAATTTATTTCTTGTCAGTACAGTGTATTTTCGATTAATCGCGATCGGGTTAACCACTTTGCGGTTTAACCTTGAATCCAGTCTCATTTTTCTTTTTTTTTGGATTAACCGATACTCATTATCGCAGCTAATCGAGAGTCTGCTGTATATGAATTTAAAGTGAGTAATCAAACCCTACATGTTTTAATATATTATTATTCAATAATTATTATCAAGAAATTGTTAAACGATAAAAATTAGAAGAACAATCAGTGATGACATTTGCCATAATAATTAAAGCAACATTGACTGTGACTTGATAATTTTTTATCTTGCATAATTCAACACAAAAATTGAATTATTATAATATATCACATGATGTATTTTGTTTTCGTTCGTATTCACTTCATCTTAAAATTTTCGATAAATTAAACGACATTTCAGTAACCTCTCAACCAGATAAATATTCTTAATTACTTATTTTAATTTAAACTGATATGAAACTAATTCCTTCTAGACATTTGATAATAATTCATTGGATTGATTATTATTTTTATAATCCCAAATGTATATTTAATTATGTCTAGGAGAACTTGAGAACGCATTCAGTGTATCCAAGCCCAAGCTGGTTATAACAAATGGTGCACAGCTGGAGAATGTGCTCAAAACGAATTTCGATACAAAATCGATCATTTGCCTCGATGAAAATACGTTCAACATTACCACCTATCATGATTTTACGAATGTTGACAACTATAAAGGATTCCAGCCGATCAAAATTGATGATTACAACGTCGGTGCTGCGATTCTATGTTCGTCTGGTACGACAGGATTACCAAAGGGCGTCTTATTGTCCCACAAAATTTTGAAGCACGGCTTGATCAATTTGTGGTACGACTAATTACCAACAATAAAATGATACATGATTTATATTGTTGTTTATACATTTTGCAGTAATAAGAATTTTGTTGGTTTTGCCGAACAAGATGTGGCGATTGGTTTAGTACCGTCATTTCACGTTTTTGGATTTCTGGTGGGCCTTGGCTCGATTTGTTTGAATTTCAAGCTTATTTTACTTCGCAAATTCAATCCGAAGAATTTCTTGGAGCTTATACAAAACTATAAAGTGACGCATTTGATGGTAGTGCCTCCATTGGCATTATTTTTGGCAAAATCACCATTAGTGATGGAGTATGATGTGTCAAGCGTTAAAGACATCGTTTGTGGAGCAGCGCCACTTGCTCTGGAAATTATCAATTCCATAAAATCCAGGTAAATAAACATTTATTAATAACACAAGTCAGCAGAAAAAATCATTTTTGAGTCTCCTATTTAATGAATAGTTTATATCAAAAAGTCTGTAAAAGCTTCGTTCAAAGTCAATAAACTTTGCTTTTTAATGGGCTATTAAGGTATAAGGACTTTTAAAACGTAAACAAGGAAATGAGCGGGATAATTAGGAATTTTGCAAGAGCCTACTTGATTCATTATTACAAAATTAGATAATTTCTTCAAAATGTTAAAGCAAACTTGATCAGCGAAAGCTAGTTTTTCGTTCATTGGTCATATAAGGAATCAAAGTTAGATATGGAAAACCCAGACTCAAAATTCCTCTTGACTAGTAGTAATTGAAGACACTTATAATTACTTTTGCTCAGAAGATGATATAACACATGTCGAAACGCGTCAGCAAATCATATTCAATCAAGATGTAAACCAATAAAGTGTCTTCTATTGCTATTGGATAGACACTATATACTTAATTTTTAAATAAACATAAACTGAAGCCTGTGATGCCTTTCTTTTTAGATTTAATGTGACGGTGCGTCAAGTTTACGGCTTGACCGAGTCCCTAGGCGTCGTCCTAATTATGCCACATGATCGTCCGAACAAGATTGGCAGCGTCGGCGTCCCTGTCTGCAACGTCGAGGTGAAAATAATCGACATCGATACGAAGCAATCATTGGGTGCGAATAAAAGTGGCGAGCTCTGTTTCCGTGCACCGACTCAGATGGTAGAGTACTACAACAATGAAGCGCAAACCAAAGCTACGATTGATGAAGAGGGATGGCTGCATACCGGTGATATCGGCTACTACGATGACGAACAATACTTCTTTATCATCGATCGCCTCAAGGAATTGATTAAGTATAAAGGATTCCAAGTGCCGCCCGCCGAGTTGGAAGAGATTCTGATAGCACATCCTTACATTCAGGATGCTGGTGTGATTGGTATTCCGGATGAGCGTGCCGGAGAATTACCGCTCGCATTTGTTGTTTTAACAGACAATGCGAAACTTACTGAAAAGGAAATTGTTGATTATGTTGCCGGTACGTATTCTAATTCTAATAACACTACATAATCTACTTTGATAATTAATATAACCTCATCAATTATAATAACAATTATACTTTCAGAGCACGTTTCAATACAAAAACAACTTCATGGCGGAGTTCGGTTTGTTTCTTCAATACCAAAGAATACATCTGGAAAGATTATACGAAAAGATTTGAGAGAGCTAATTAAGAGTATATAAACAATATCTTGTTAATTAATTGTATGTACGTCACTAAGTTTTATATAAGGAATATTTTTATATGTATGTTTTTAAGATATGTTTTAATAAATCCATTTTTCAATTCGTGCTTGTTTGTATATCCAATTCTTTCACTATTTGCTTGAAAAAGAAGTTTTAAAACAGAAATATGATAATCAATTTCAAACAATATTCGTTAAAATTAAATGAATTTTTGAATCAATAATGAAAAAGAGGGAATTCATCAAGCCACGTATGCCAACTTTATTATTCAAAACACAAATACCCCTAAATGGCGTTTCAAATAAACGTCATTTATGAATACAAACGTGTAGCGCGTGTAGCCGTTATGTTTACATTATTCTCGCTTCCATTTATTAATTATTAATATAATAAGGAATAATTGATAGGATGGATAGTACGCCAGGACTAAGTCTATATCAAGGAGCGTTAAGCTCGATCGGCGAGAATCCTTTGCAGAATCAAGAAGAAGAAGAGGATTTGGAAGAGCAAAGACGACGACAAGAAGAGGTATATGATTGATAATTTTAATACAAATGACAATTTTGTTTTTGGTTTTAGATACAAAATGTATTAAAAGATCAATTGGATGAATTTAACTTCGATGATAGTACGATAAATTCATCGACGCACTCATCGTTTCACAAAGATAATCCCCATAATCCCGATCCTTTGGATGAGAAGTATAGAAATGCTGGTTTTGACGATCAGCTAAAAGTGTTGTATGAAGTTAGAGTACGTGAAGTTCACGAACTGACACGTCAATTAGAATCCCTACAAAATGAATACAAAGAATTCAAAGATTCCGTGAAAAAGAAGACATTACTGATGGAAGCTGATCATGATCGTACTAAAATCTCGTTTAAGGAATCACAGGAATTATTAGGTAAATTAAATCATATTTAATTACTTGTACTTATTAATAAAAAAAAATAATTTTAGTGATAAAATGCGAGGAAGTTAATAATTTACAAAAACGATTGACTAGTAGTGAGGAAAGTATTTCGAATATTGAACATGGCACAAGACTGTTAAATGAAGAAAATGAAGCGTTAAAGCAAGTGAATAAAGATTTACTAGAACAACTATCGATGATGAAAAATGGATTAACTACAGATGGAATTATGGAGCGGCAATTAAATGAGGAACGTTTGAATAAAATACATCAGCTGGAGCACACCTTAGAAAATGCACTGAGCCAATTAGAACGCAAAGTAGTAGCATCCAAAATTATGTATGTATATTATAATAACATCAACACTATTTTAGGATCAAGAAATTACTAATTTGGAGGAGAAATTAGTAAAGAAAAGCAAAGAAAGAGATGAGGTTATGAGTGAAAAAGGTGGTATTATAAATACACTAAACGAAAATTTAGAGGATGCTCAGAAACAATCCAGAGAGTTAATTGAATTTGTGACGACATTATCGCAAGAAAACACAAATTTGAAAAAGAAAATTAATGGTAATAAATTAGCAATTGTGAGAACACTTTTGTGTGTAACAAAAAATATAATATACAGTATATATAAATTTATATCAGCGCGGAAAAAAGTAAAATGGAAAAGTACAGGCACATAAAATTATAAGCTGCCATTTTTAGCATAAAATTTAGAATTGATTAACAATAAAAATATTTTTTGTGCACTTACCAAATGATTGCTCTACCTTTATATTTAAATATGATGCAACAAGTGTCAGGAATTTAATTCTTTAAGTTATGTTACATTGATATAAAACCAGCTGTAGGATTCCCAAAAAAACAAAAAAAATCTTTAATCCATTTCGATCAGAAATCATCATCAGATCTGATTTTATAGTTATCGATATGGTTCAGCACCAAAGTATTTTAATTTTACTTACCTACTGTTTCTTTGTAGACTTGCAAGAAGCAACGGTTTATCAAAAAGGTTTGAGTGATAAAACGGAGATTATTAAAGTGCTGCAGAAGGAGTTAGAAAAATCGCAAACGATACAAAGCAAACATTTATTGGCATTTGAAAAATTGCAGAAAGATTATTCCGAATTGAGTAAAAACAGCAAATTGAACGAAACTGAACTCCAACACTTTAAAGTAGATATTAATTTTATTACAATTTATAAATTAAAATTTATTCTTTTAGTGTGAAAATCAATTGATGGTTGAGAATAAAACAATACTCGAAAATACGATTAGAGATTTGCAAGGACAAATTCACGGTTGCAAAGAATACGTAGAACAAGCAAAGTAATTCTGTTTTTTTTCTTCTGCAACTAATATTTTAGTGATAATATGACTTTCCAGAATGTGCAAAGCGAAAAACGAAATTCTAGAGAAACAACTAGATTCTCTGCAGAGTGTCATCAACGCCATCGAATCAAAAGCAACAAGTGAACATTCAGTGCAAGTATCGCAATTGATGAGCAGTTTCTGTGAACAAAACGAACTGCAGCAGGAAGAGTATGTTAAATTAAAGGAGCAATATGCCTTGTTAAAACAATCAAATCAACAACTACAAAACGATGTTGATTGTTACAAGGAGGAAATCGCAAATTTAAACACAAAGGTACAGTTACAAAATGAAAGGGAGGATCTAATTAAAAATTTACAGGCGAAAGCTGAGCAATTCGAGGCGATTATTTTACAGAAGCAGGCGAAAAGTACAATCAATGTTGGAATTAATACAGAGTCATGTGAAGGTAATAAAATTTTGGTATTTATTTACCTTCGAATTATAAAAAAAATGATAATTATAGTAGATGATGAGGTGGCATTAATAAAAGCTAAACACGAGACTGCACTAATTGAGAACGAAATCAAAATTCGTCTTCAAATGAAAGAAGAATTCGAAAATAAATTAAAAGCTCTAAATGAAAAACGAGATGGCGAGTGTAAAAATTGTAGTACATTACTAAAGCAGCTACATGAGATTGATGTAACGTTAAAAACGAAACTGGAACAGATCGAAACAATGCATAAAGACGACTGTGCGAATTGCATTAAGCTGTATGTCGACTTGAAAAACAAAGATGATACAGTGAACAAATACGTGGAAATTGTAAAGGGCGTTAAAGATGCGCAGCGCGAAGATAGGCAGGCGATCGTCGGCTTGCTGGAATCATGGCAGGAAAAGTTTCACGCACTGGAGACGGAAAATAGTGCGTTGGAAAAAAAACTGCAGGAGAATCAGTATTATTGTGTAGAACTTAGCGAAAAGTTGAAAATGCGTGAAAACAGTGATGATAAGCTATTCAAACATTTACAGAGAGAGACTGAGGTTGGTTTTACTTCGTCGTTTGAATTGTTACTTATTTAATTTATTATGTTTGTAGAATATATTTAAGGAGTGGAATAGGCAGACCGATGAAGGTGTTAAAAATTTAAGACTGGCTCAACAACAGAGAATGTTGGAGAGTCAGCATAAAATTGACAGGATTTGTAGAAAAACGGAGAGAAGAGTACGTATATACGATTTGACCCGTCTATTTTAGTGACTTAAATTTTACTTGAATTTGATTGCATTTAATAAAAATATAAATAGTCAGACAAAAAAATACTTAAGACATTAACTTATAACGCACATAATAATTTTACTAGTCACTGTGTTACATTTTTTACCATATAAATGCGTAATGGTTATTTTTATATCGAGTGGCGTAAATTGGAGTTCAGTGCCGAGTCATAGTTACTAAGGCTGAGAACATAGTGAGGCGTCAAACATCGATCAAAGAAGGTATGTTAGATAATAGGAGGTAGTAGTCAGAGATGAGCTCAGTCTTAAGGTAGGGCAATAAACTTTTGGTGCTCCAAAGCTGCCATGAACTAAGCACATCTCTAACCACCCCATCTATCTGCCAAAACTTCATTGATCGATGTTTGACGCTTAACTGTTCTCAGCTTAATATATGACATTTCTAATTACTTTTAAAATAGACTGTTTATTTGATTTTCAGTAACTTAATTAACTATGTTTTTAGGTTCAAGAAATCGAAAGTATTTATAAGAAAAGTCGACAAGCGTTGGAAAAAGCCCGCAAGTAGGTTTATTATTACTTAAATCCAAATTACATATTATTAAGAATTAAAAAGATAAATACATATTTAATCAATCATATTTGCAATACTCCAGTTCTGTTTCACTTCAAGTCCCTCGATTATGTTGACACCATCTTTAGTAATAATTGCCACGTCGTATTTGGGGAAGCTTCTGGCGTCACGATAATACAAAATCTCCATACAATCTTCAATTGTCTTTTTAGCATCCTCTTGGGTTAATTCCGGTTTCTTTTCAAACGCCGATCGGATGATTGGTTGCGTAATGTAAGCACCATAGCCAGTGCAAATTGCTTTATCTTCGTACGCTGTTCCTAACTTATCTACAGTGCCCAAAAATGGTTCACCATCCTAAAATTTCAATTAGACATAAATGTATCAAAAATGTAAATAATATTGTTCAATTTTATTTTTATGCATTAATACATACCTGAAGACCACCAACAACGAAATTATTCCAAAATGGATCGAATTTACTACGACGATTGTACATGATTCGCGTCAGCCAGCAGTACAGTGATTTTGGTTTAATTTTGAAACCATCATCTAAGCATTCTTCATCAATACTACAAAAAAAATTATTAAAATACAATTATTTTTTTTTAGTTTTTTGTCGTTCTTTAGAGTTATGACTAGAGTTGGGTTGTTCGTAAACGAATCGGTCGTTTGAACCGGACCTTTGGTATGAATTTAGTCGAATCATCGTTTATTGATTCAATTTGTAATATTTCTGATTCGTTTATCATTAAAATATGCCGTTCGTTAGTATTTTTAATATTTTTTTAAATTAACAGAATATTTTTAAGTAACACGTAAGCTCAAGTAACGTAAATGCATTTGGGGAACAAATGCTTGAACTGCTTTTCCCATCTCAAATCATGACGTACATTTTACTAGCAATACTTACATTTTTTGATCAATAAAGTCTTGTACATATTGAAAATCAGCGTAATCGCCACCAGCACCCAAAATAATATTGTTATTAACTTTCAGCACTCTTGGCACGTTTCTGTAGCGAGCCAGCGAACCGTACGATCCAAGTTTGTCTGCAGCAATTGCAACACCCCCATTGAACTTTAGTGCAACGATTGAAGTGGCTGTTACCACCGGAGCCCTAAGTTTAATAACGAAAAATGCAAAATCATTCGGTAACAATTTATAGGTTAACTTACTGCGAATGTTGTTTGCCGTTGTGGTTACCGGTAGTTGAGCCCGGAAAATTATATACAGCGCCTGGTGCTGGGCCATTATGCCAGAAAGGCGGTGCAGTGTGTTGGTCAGAAGAAAACATGTTGAATGCGATGAGTTTTATTCAAATGGTTGCGAAGATTACAAGCACAAATTCCGTTTGGTGCAGTTTTGACAGAACACAGCCTGACAACAATGAAGCTGTCTACAATATGTGATTGGTAGTGCTATGGTCGTGTAGATGGTGCAATGTGCACAAAATAAGTTTTCTAAGCTGCCTTCAAGGCAGTGCCTAGTTTCTTTTTCAAAAGAATTCAAAGGAATTCTCTATTTACAGTATTGTTTTAAAGCAGATTTATTACTTTTTGGGCTAAAATAGACTTTCTATTTAAGCTTTTGATCTTAGAATTTGATTTTCCAAGTAATCAATAAATTTTTATGCTAGAAACTTGTCCAATCACTAAATATTTTATTATAAAGGAAAAGAATGATTATATTTTATCTGTAAAAGTTAATAATAGTTCTAAATTTCTTTGTCATGTTCACGTTGATTTAGCGTTTGTTTAAATTTCCCGCAATAAATTTGCTAATTCCCATAGAGTAGCTGCGGTCAAAGTAGAAGGAGTGAAAGTGTTTATGGTGTTTATGCATATAAACGATATATATCACGCGCGGTATCATTCCTATGTGGTTATCTGTCGAGCATGATGTGCCCATGGAATATGTCTATGATGGAATAGGTCTTTTAGGAAAGACTTATTCCAGAAGTTTTTTATGGAAGACTTATTCCATGGCAATATCATACTCGACAGACAGCCAGGTGTAGTGATACCGTCCGTTATATATGACATAATTAATTACGCGGGTATTGTAATTATCTTTCAACTCATTCTGTTTACTGGTAAACTCTTCCTTACTATGTTGCAAGAGCAAGAACCGTTCCATGAGGATGGCCTTTTCATTGAGTTACTGCATCGCGCTTTTAGATCGTCGCGTTCCTTTCGCAGAAATTCAATGTCCTCTGGGCATCCATTAATTTCAACTTGTAAGCGCAATTCTTGGATGATTTTATTTAATTTGTTATTTAAATGTATTTAGAACGAAATTAATAAATTATTTTAACATGTGTATTGTAACAATGATATTATGTTATATTTCTTTCATTATAGTAAATTCTAATTGTTTAAATTAATAAATATTTTGAAAAAAGTAAATGTTCTCGTCATCTATAAGCCATTGCCCTAACAACATAATTATTATTTGTATTTTATTTGACATGTTATTTAACGTTAATTTTTAACAAATTTATTACTACTGCTATACACTTTTATACATTTACTCCAGAAAAAATAATGTACTAATCGTACTAATATTTTGAAATAGAAAATTACGTGTGATATAGTAGAAATCTGTAACCTGACAGGTGCTGACAGGCTGTCATAAAGCATCTTTCGGAGCGCATTAAGACCTAACCTAAAAAATTGTAACAGTCAACAAACATTCTTCCTGGCCTTTGATGCTTTAATTTACGTGCATTATGTTCAATTCATCGACGTTGGGCACATTTGGTGCCACTACAACGTCCACCAATGCAAATCCGATGAAGGACTTTGAGGTAACATCACCGCCGGACGATTCGGTGAGCTGCTTGGCATTTTCGCCGGGAACATTGCCGCAAAACTATCTCATCGCTGGCAGTTGGGATAATAACGTGCGCTGTTGGGAGGTGGAACAAACTGGGAAGACGGTGCCGAAGTCTATGCAAACATGCGGGGGACCCGTGTTGGATGTTTGCTGGAGTGACGATGGCAGCAAGGTAAAACGATAAAAATTATATATTATTTTTAACGCATTTTTAAACAATGAATGATTAGGTTTTCATGGCCGGTTGTGACAAACAAGCGAAGGCTTGGGATCTGGCCAGCAATCAGGTGGTGCAAGTCGCTGCACACGACGCCCCCATTAAAACATGCCGCTGGATTAAGGCAACGAATTATACGTGTTTGATGACGGGTTCATGGGATAAGACGTTGAAGTTTTGGGACACACGTACTCCGACTCCAATCATGAGCGTAAACTTACCGGAACGCTGCTACTGTGCGGATGTTGACTACCCCATGGCTGTGGTAGGTACAGCCGGTCGAAACATTATTGTTTATCAGCTTGAAGGCAAACCACAGGAATATAAACGCGTGGAAAGTCCTTTAAAGTATCAACATCGATGCGTTGCCATTTTTAGGTAAATTTCAATCTATAAACTAAACGAAACAAAAAATAATTGTAATTTATTGTAGGGATAAAAAGAAGCAGCCGACTGGGTATGCCTTGGGTTCTGTAGAAGGTCGCGTTGCTATCCAGTACGTAAATCCAACAAGCCCCAAGGATAACTTTACCTTTAAGTGCCATCGTTCGAATGGTGCCCCTAACGGCTACCAGGATATTTACGCTGTAAACGATATTGCTTTCCATCCGGTGCACGGTACACTCGCCACTGTCGGCTCCGATGGTACATTTAGCTTTTGGGATAAGGACGCTCGCACCAAGTTGAAACCAAGCGAAGCAATGGAACAGCCAATTGCATGCTGCGCATTCAACCACAATGGACAGATCTTTGCGTATGCGGTGAGCTATGATTGGAGTAAAGGTCACGAGTACTATGCGCCCCTCAAGAAAAACTATATCTTTTTGCGGTCGTGCTACGAGGAGTTGAAGCCACGCAGCTCCGCTTAATATTAGGAGTAATTAGTTTAAGCGTAAAATAATTAATTATTCGTTCCTCTAGGACTGTAACTTGTTAGTTAATTTACTTTTATACTTTTTTTATTTAGCATTTACACAATATTATGCCTTTCTTTTTTTTAACTTAGTTGAGGTCTTTAGGAAGCTAGGGCGTACTCAAAACAAATTACCATTCGTACAAATGACAGTTTAAGCATTAAGGTAGAACCACACTATTGTCAAGTTACGTAATCTCATGTGATGTTATATCGCTTCGAATAGGTGTGCATTTTTATTGCAGTCATATCATGTCTTTCACGTGATGCCATCAAGCTATCTATTTGTAATGTAATGTAAAAATCTGATAATGTGACAACACGTGAATTCATGTGACGTGGCCATAATGTGTTTCTAACTTTAATTTCCTAACAAACTGATTATTATATTTCACATTGCGGCGAGATTCTCGTCTGAACTGTCATTTATTGGGTGCGTTTTACTGTTCCGCAACGTCTTCATCATCTTTTCTTTATATAATTCAACTTTAAGCTGTAGAGTTGTAAATAATTCATCTACCTTACCTTACTTTTTATATTTTTTATGTTGTAGTCATAAAATATAAGTCGCATTCTCAATAGATGTCGAATTTAATGATTACATATTGCACAAAAAAGTGGTGATAGTAGACTGTTAGTAAATTTGGTCGATGAGACATATAACCGAAGAGGTCACCTCCTGACTAAGATTTTTTTTTCGCTTTTCGCGCTTCCTAATTATGCCAATTTGTCGCAAATGACGGGAAATATTGCTCGGCTTGCCGCCGCGATCGGCCTCAACCAGCGCCCTCAACTCCTCTTCATCCGCATTCTCGAAATTGGCTTCGCCATCGCTGCGAAACCGCTCGAACCATCGGCGGGTCGAGCGCTCCGAGGCGGCACCTTCACCCCATGCTTTGATCACATTGCGTGTTGCCTCCGACACGTTACGGCCTAGCTTGAACTCGTGCAGCAAAATGATGCGCAACTCTTGCTTGGGTAACATGTGAATGCGGCCAATCACATTCGTATTCTAAAACCGATGTCACATTAAGTGTGCGTTGATTAAAACTTCTTCGGCTAAATTACAACTGTCATAAAAAAGCAGAAGTAAAAAATATAAATTATATAGAAAAACGATGTGTAGTCTGAATATGAAACATACCTGTTGGTTGTATGAGTTATTCGCAGACCTCAATCACATTAACAAAAGCAAGTAAGTTGAGACACCTTCTGTTGAATTACAACTATGATAAGAATACGCTTTGCAATACATCAAAACTAGATGATATTTAGAATAATCTTCAATTTATACCTGCTATTTGATTTCACCACTTATTTCCCACTCAAAATGTTTGACAAATTCGAATTAGTCAGGAGGGTAACATGTGAGTAACACATCCAACCAATCAGATTAGCCGATTATGTTACATCAAGTGTGCTGAAACTCTTTCAGCTGTCACAAACACGCGATTTTGCAGATTTATAAAAAGAACATAAAATATATAAAGTTTAAGATGTTTGTTGAATTCACACTTCGTTATAATTATCCTTTTTCGGAGCAAATACTTGGTTGGTATACAAATTAGAAATAATAAACTTTATATTGTTTATAGTTCGATATATATCGACTTTGCAACCATCATTAGAAAATAAAAGGTTAAATTCTAAATAAATGGCTGCAAAGTCGAAATATATCGAACTATAAACAATATAAAATTTATTATTTATAATTTGTGCCAACCAAGAGTTTCGTCATGACTCACAAGCATCTAGTGTGTCCACATCGTCCACATTGAATGATCGAATTGTTTTGTCACATCAAGTAAGTTGGGTAAGTTTGAACATTTTCATTAGAATTGCAAACGAATTTAGAATACATTAGAAATATGAAAATAAACAATTTTTGTGGAGGATGTCATATCATATCTGCTATTATTTGAATTTACCGCTTTACTCTTTGTTATCTACACTTTCCTCCCCACTACCGAATTATGTGCCAAATTCGAATTAGTCGGGATGGCCAACCTAAACAATTGATATGACTTTAAATGCAAAATTCAATTGTTTGTTTAAATTGTTTAAATTTTTCCATTATTGTCCCCCTTTCATTATCAACCATAAATATGGCAAATTTTCGTGATAAGCTAACTATTATGATTCAAGAAACGAATAAACTAAATCAGTACAACCAGCTATATAATAAATTGTTTCAGGAATTTGCCGATTTGGAGATTATAGCAGGTCATCTATCGAAAAGCATTGACAGCCTATCCGAGGAATTGAAAACCGTTCAAAACGCCGTCGCGGCAATTCAGCTCAGCAAGGAATTGCTCAAGGAAAAGCTGAAACTCGCCGATCAGGAATTGAAACAAGCCGAATGGAAAGTGGCAACCACCACACAAGAATTTAACACCGCACGGAAAGCATTTAACGCACAAATGGAGGAATTAATTTCCAATCATCAGACTGGATTTGTTGCAAACGAGAATCTAGAGCAGGAAAAACTAAAATTACTGGATGAGAATCAAAAGTTACAGATGAAAATTGCATATAAGAAGGGCAGCTTGCTTGCATTGAGTGCGATTTTAAACGACAGCTACTACAGTACCACAAAGTCATCGGAGTAGATGGAACTCTGGGGAACTCTGGAACTTTAGGACAGTTTAGGAAATCATTTTTAAGTTGGTGGTATCATCCAAGTAAACGTCAAGATAAAATATTACAAATGTATAAAAAGATTTAAAAGTTGTTGGAGAAATTGTTATTGCTAAACTAATTATTGATATAAACCCACAGTTCATTCCATAATTAATAGTAATTAACGTTATAATAAATTAATAAATTAATTTTAAAAAATTCTTTGAAAATCAATAATGTTTTAGTTTCACAACATAACCTCTAAGTTTGTATGCAAGATTTTTTAGTTTTCTAAGTGCGGGAATCGAACCAGTGACAGGATGTGGGACTCTGCAATGTTTTTAAGCACACTCACACCGAAATTCTACGTTGCATTGACTGGAACATCGTCATTAATATCCGGATTGATACTCATCTTTGAGTGGTGGTACTTTCGTAAATATGGGACGTCGTTCATCGAACAAGTGAGTCTAAATCACATCAGTCCGTGGATTAGCGGCGTGGATAACACCGAAAATGGTAATGGTAATAATAATACCAGCAATGGGCAGCAGAATAACGTACCTGAATGTAAAGTATGGAGGAATCCGTTAAATTTGTATCGCGGCGCTGAGTATCAGCGATTTTATTGGGCGACGAACAAGGAGCCGCTCACGTACTACGACATGAATTTGTCGGCACAGGATCATCAGACGTTTTTTACGTGCGAGGCGGATGCGGGAAAAGCAGAGTACGAGATAATGCAAACGGCGTGGCGGGAACGTAATCCAGTTGTACGTATTAAAGCGGCGCATAGTGCACTCGAACGGAATCCGGAATGCGCCCCCGCATATATTCTACTAGCTGAGGAGGAAGCTACCACTATCACAGAGGCTGAAAAGATACTAAAACAAGCACTCAAAGTTGCTGAAGCCAACTATCGCAAATCACAAGCGTTTCAACATCAAAGCACACTGTTAGAGGCACAACATCGCAGAGACACAAACGTACTAATTTATATAAAACGAAGGGTTGCAATGTGTGCTAGAAAGCTCGGGAAGCTAAAGGAGGCTGTTAAGATGTTTCGCGATCTAACAAAGGAGGTACCTCCGATCATGAACGTACTAAACATTCACGAGAATTTAATTGAAGTGTTGCTTGAAATGCAAGCATATGCTGATGTACAAGCAGTATTAGCCAAATACGACGACATTTCCCTACCGAAATCAGCTACAATTTGTTATACCGCCGCTCTGCTGAAAGCCAGAGTGGTTGCTGATAAATTTTCACCAGACATTGCGAGTAAGCGTGGATTGACGACGGCCGAGATGACTGCCGTCGAGGCGATACATCGTGCCGTCGAATTCAATCCGCACGTACCGAAATATCTACTGGAGATGAAGCCGTTGATATTACCACCCGAACATGTACTGAAACGTGGCGATTCGGAGGCGATCGCCTATGCGTTTTTCCACCTACAGCACTGGAAGAACATGGAGGGTGCGTTGAATTTGTTGCACTGCACCTGGGAGGGAACATTCCGAATGCTTCCCTATCCGTTAGAGCGTGGACATTTATTCTATCCATATCCAACATGCACGGAATGCGCCGATCGCGAACTACTACCAGCATTTCATGAAGTATCCGTCTATCCGAAAAAGGAACTTCCATTTTTTATTATATTTACAGCCGGTTTGTGTTCATTTACAGCGCTGTTGGCATTACTAACGCATCAATATCCGGAGCCGATGGGTTTCATCGCTAAATCGTTAATCAATTGGTTGTCATTGCCGGTGTACTACATCTACGAGAAGGTAGAGAGCATTTTACCGTCAAATCTACTACAACAATTATCTAGGATTTAAACGTGTCGTTGTATTATAATTTTAATTTGCTGTAAACGTTTTAAGAAACGTTTCCATCAAGAAACAAACATAAAAAGAAACAGATCGCTAATTTTACGCTTAATTAATTCATTTTCATTCTTTTTATTCTCAATAAATGTAAAACTATTGATTAGTTAATTTATTACTGCAATATGCATCATCATGATTGTGTACTTTAATAAAATATGTGATTTTGTTTTATTATTTAATTTTTAAGATCCAATTTTCTGTACGTTTTTTAATTTATATAAACAAAGTATATATTTTGTATCTCTGTGACTTGAAAAAAAAAATTATATGATTCATATTTATTAATATACATTTTGATTATTGGCAATTATCAAAAATATCCTTTTTTAAGTGCATAACGATCGCAAAGGTCATAAGTTCAAAAATTGATATATGGTAAGTAAGACCAGGTAAGTCAATATTCTGCTTTTTTTTCATTACTTTGCAATTTTCAAAGAGTTAACTGATAATCACTTTTTTCCTAATTTCTCATATTTTTCCTTCATTTCGCCGCAAAAAGAGTAAAATAGTAAACTTTGGTTAAAGACTAAGAAAATCGCTAAAAAGCAATGAAGAATTAAAACAATGGTAATCTTTTGCAGCCAGGGGCGCGCTAACTTTGCGTGCAAAATATGCGCTGCACAAAGACATTTAATAAAAATGAATAGTCTGCTGTGCAAATAATCTAAATAATCTTTTAATTGTAGATATATTTCGTTTTTAATTTTTTGAATTTCTATTTGACTATATAGACATAATTTATTTATTATAAGTAAGTCTATGATTATAAGGGCGATAATAAAAATGTTGCACACAGGCGCTTTTTACTGCTGGCGCGTTCCTACTTGCATCCAAAGTTACAGGGAAAGACAACAATGTTGTACTGTTTGATTAAATCTTTAAAAAAAATCAGCAAAACACATAGGGTTTATCTATATGCGTAAAAATGTTCCAAACTGGGACTTTATTGCCCGTATTTGGAACTGTCAACCACGCAAAGTCGATCGCTATTGATTATAACAGCTTAATTGACAGTTCCGAGAACATAGTCCCAGGCAAATAGAATAGACCTATTGACATCAAAGAAAAACGAAGAAACATGGAAATTCCACGATCTTTTTTAAAATTATAACACCGTTTCTCGCAGTTCTCATCGCTAATCATAAGAAAAGACAGTAATAATCTTACGATTATATACAAAAATTGCCTGAACTATGATAACATTTAAGCATTTGTTGATTTCTACATTTTAAGAGCTTTTTGCATTACTTTCAGCATAGGGTGTGGAACTAATACAATAGATATTTTAGTTAAAAACACCAAAAAAGACAGCAATCTTACAATCTTTAGTGAGCACGCCATGAAGATCGCGCAAAGACAAAAAATTAATGAGAAACTTCAAAAATTGGCGCTTTATCTTACAAATATAACGACAATTTTTTAAAGTTTCCCTGAAACGTTTTGTCTCATGTTTTTTTAAGTTATCCTTCAATTTTCCACTTCGTCAAATGTTTCTCACTAAAATTTCATTTAAAATGTTTATAAAACAGGACAATCTTGTAATTATTAGTAAAAAGAGCCCAAGAAGATTATTTGCATCAACGCGCACTAGCAAAATAAAGAATTTCATTAATGCAGCTGCAACTGGACGTATCTTAAAAAATACAGCTGCAGTTGCATCATAACATGTATGCAACTAGTGTTACTTTTTCTAACCTCACTTTTGTATATAATTAAAAATGTAATTTTACTCACAGAATGAGGACTTATTACGTTTTATTTAACAATCTTAAATTGTGCCATTCTTTTAGACAACAATGTAGAAATTACTTATCCAACGAACGAATTAAATTGCATCGCCTTCAACAATCCAGAACGCTAAGTGAGCGGCTATTTAACTATTTGTATCGAGAAAATGTTCACTTTCTTGAGGGATCGTGCACAAATAGCAGAAGTATGCTGCAGGATATTCTACAATACACTGATGAGAACATTAATACGATATCGGAAAACCTGATACGTGATAAAAACTTGATGAAGAAACTGGACCAAATTGATAGGCGAACGTCGGAGGAGCTTCACAATTATGAAGTAAGCTCGTTGTTTGTTATTCTAGGATTGTATATGATTTTAGTTCCTAACCGAATCGTTCAATACGGTTTTTATACAAATTCTTTACATTATCTTACAAATAAATTGAACGATTTATCACTCAACGAAAAGATTCAGTTGATTTTCTACATCGGACATCAAAAGAAGACGAAATTCGCACAACGCTTGCTAAAACAATGTGTAATGTCATTAAGCGATGACGATGTGGATGAATTCACAATCAACGATTTGTGTATCGTATCCAACGCTACGTTTAAAGCAAATATTAAACTACCACGATACTTGTCAAACAAATTATTAGAGACAATCGAGAATAACTTACACGTACTAAACGATGTTGGTGTTTTTGTAACGCTACTCAAAACAATACGGTTGAATCGATTGCAAAACGAAGATTTCCTGGACACAATCTCAGCAACGATTATATTCAATGCAACGTATAAAAATTATACGTTTGGAGCAATCTGTCATATTTTGGCAGCGTACAGTGATTCTTTGTACTACGTTGAGAAGCTATTCACGTTATTGCGCGACGAATGCATTAAGCATTTACACGATCCGCAAAATAACGGTTCTCAATGGTCATACGAGCACAATTACATCAAAGCCAAAGATATTACGCGCTTTCTATGGTGTTTTAGTTACATTGGATTAAAATTTGATAATAACGTATTAATTGAGCTTGAAGACTTGATCTGCCACCGAATTCTTAATGGCAAGTACGATGGTGATCCAGGACATTTATTGGATACTATTTATTATTTATGGTCGTTGAATTATCAAGCGGAGAAACTAATCAAGCTTTGTTTTAAAGAAAAAAATATCCAATTTATTCGAGGTAAATACTTTCAGATACCTACCCTTTTCGCACTATAATTGTCTTTTTTAACAATTCTGCATTAACAATCGTACCGCAAAATGACATTTCCCAATTTTTCATTGACTGTCAGTGACGTAATATTAGGCTCCAGCCGAAAGAATTGCTACAAATTGCACCTTTTAATTCTGAAACTTTTCGGCGCCCCAAAAACTTTAGCGAGCCGGCCCCAGCTTTCCTCGTTGCGCTGCTATTGATTGTCATATTTTTTTCTACTTTTCATAAAAAATTCTTAAATTTCTATCCTTTCTAACAATATTGCATAAAAAATTAACAAAAATAGCTTAAGAAAATGCTTCAAAAATGAGGAATTACTATTCAGAACGGAATCCTTCGGCAAACGTTAATTTTTAAAATTATTCATGAAGTCTAGAAATTCATAGCAATCAATAAATTATTTTAAAAAATTAATTAAATTTATCAATGCTCATCAATTTGTTAATTATTTTTAATTTTCTAGATTGCAACAACAAAGCAAAGTTCCGTTTGAACTCTTTATTAACTTGCATTCAAATCGAAAACCTCGAATTGTACAAGTCGTTGAATTTCAAACCGAATCCGATACACTATATCAACGTTAAGCATCATATGCAACAACGTCCCGTCTTGTGTCGCATTCATGGTCTGCTCAAGGAAATCGCTAAAGAGTTCGATGTGAATCGTCTAGAACTCGAGTGCCAGGTGCCGCATTTAAATGTGATTGGAATTACAGCATATCGCAAAAACATTTATAAAGCATTTATCATTGAAGTGATTGACGATTACGTTAAGGTGAGAAATACGACCAACGAAACATTGAGCGGTCCGATGCAGTTGAAGTTACGATTGGTGGAAGCGATGAAGCAAAATGTTATTATTGTAAGTTAAGGGTATAATAACTTTATTCTAAATCAGCTTCGAACTAATTAATTTCAAACAGATTCGGAATTTTTGCTCCCTATTTTAAATCATAGCTTCACTAATTCTGAACTGATTCCGAATGAAAAAAAAGGGCCCTCTTCGAAGGCAAGTATTATTCTCGAACTGCTGCCATATAACTTTTATTTTAATGACACGTGTAAACTCAATGTTTTCACTATTTTTAATCACAATTTCTTATAAGCATAAATTCCTGTGATAATTCCAATTTACGCGGTTACAAACCAATACCGGAATTGATTTGGAATGAAGTTAATTATTTAATTTTTGATAACTAACTATTCTTTTTTAGATACGGGCGGATGATATCCAAAATATGAGTAATCCTGAAATTCAAGATGATTTGAGATATGAAATAAACATGTGCAGTTTGTTGAATAATGTACAAAATTAAGTGTCCAACTTCTCAAAACATTGCCCTATCTGATATATTAGTATTGCCATTTTTATGAAAACTATAGTATTATAATTTGTACCATATGGAATATAATTAAGATATGGATGTTTAGACATTTTATTCCCTCCCACACCAAATAGAAAATAAACATTTGCCGCATTCCGTTCTATGTACGTATGATACACATCGATTCTACTGATACCATTCTATGCGCGCATCAACCACTTTTAATACATAGTGCGTTCAGTAAGTACATCTAGAGCAGTGCTTCTAAAAGTGATTTCTTTCGCCACCCCTTTAGAATTGAGAATATAAAAATTAATATCTTTAAATATTTTACATTACATTTTGCGCCCTCAAGACTTCGATAGGCAACCCCATTTGAGATTGCAACCCACAGCCTAAGAAATGCTGACCTAGAGCATCTAGTATAGATTTTTGTCACGTGATTGCAGATAACTTCAAATGTATACGAACGCTTCCCAGCTTATAATAAATCCTAATTCATTAATAAAATAATTCTCGGTTGATTAACAAAATATATTTATTATACCATAATTATATCATTGATAAATCATGCTGAATTGAGCTGAAGTCACGTAAACAAAAATTTAAATGCTGTCGATGTATTTAGCAAACGCACTGACATTCGTTTCTTTCACCAAAATTGGAACGCATATAATTAATTTAATTTATTATTCAGACATGTAATGGCAACTTTTACATGACATCTGGTCGTAATAAAATATATTCTTTTCATCACTAATGGTGCAAAAAAATCCATTTTATAATGACTTTAAAAATCTATCTCCTTGCACCAATTATAAGGTTTGTTATTCGTGTATCGTATCCAATTCTTCGTTTTACCGATTACGCGAATCTATTATTAATCTTGCCGACTCTTCAATACTTAAATTAACTTCTGAAAATCATCTTCAGAAACTATGCTATAATTTATTCATAGTTATTTCATTAATGTTTTGGTGTCCATGGCAATTTTTGATGATTACATTTGTATAAACTAAAATTAATAAAAATTTGTATTTAAGGAAAATATTAAACTATTTAATTGGATAAAATTATTTACATTATTTTGTTACGAAAAGTCTATTCGGTGGCTTTTCATAACCTAAAATGTAAATAACTATTTTTGTAAAACCTTTTAAACACAATATTGGCAGTTTTACATATTCAATATCATGTTTAAAAACTTGTTTAAATTCTCAGTGAGTTACATGGAAAAAATGTTGCCATTATTAATTTAACTTACTTTAATAAATAATATACAAAAATTAAATGTAGAGAGATCCATCGGCTGGACCTATATAATGTAACGATATTAATATAACATCAATCAACGTCCATACACCCAGTCCACCGAAACTAAACAACTTGCCAATACCTTCCTGCCAGTGTCCGAGATAGAAACGATCGGCACCGAAACCACCTAGCGTTATACTTAGTATTAGGGCAGTGGACCATCTGTAACCGCCCGTCCAATTGCATTGAACTCTTTTGTTGAAGGTTCTTTGCCCTAAAAACACATATTATTAAAAACAAAAACAAATTCACAATGAATTAGCATCAAATATTCTGGAATCATCAAATTCAGAGGAGTAGCAGAAGATAGAATGAAGATGAAACAATACCACAACAACCTATAAGATGTAATGTACACATCAAAGGCATAGATCGCATTGTTGCTTCAAGTAATATATTAGCTACTTAATAGTCTTTTATGTATCAAGGCATTTTAATGTCAAGAAAGTGCATATAGATTCTCCAGGAAATCAATATTTACGATATATAATAAACACGGCAATTCAATAATTATGACATTTCATTCTCGATTTATTATTTTATCGTCTAAGTACGGTAATGATTCCACCAATAGAATATATTGACAATTATCTACGAATATTATCACGAAATATTCATTATATCGTCTGTCAGCAAGAATAGTGACAACTCGAAATTACTGCATTTCAATGGAAAAGCGGAATATAAAATTGACAATTTTCCTTAATTTCGAGTTTTAAAAAGCAAAAATCTGAAATATCGACAATAGCATATACACACATTCGTATTATAACTGTTCAATGTCCTGACCGACTTATTTACATATATTTAATGCGCTAAATTTTCATTGATTAAAATATTCAATCTTTTATCTTCATTATATTATCTATTAAACATCCCTCTAATAAAACTTGCTGCCCAATTCGTAAACAATACATAAGAAAAAAGGAAAAAGAACAAGTAACAGAATATTTGAGGTTAATTTTCCGTCACAATTCTCTTCATCTACTTGCCTAAGCATATGATGTCATAATTTACTGTACATTTTGTTACATATGGTGAGCGTGTATCGGCCACACTATTACAATTCGCCTTCAATTCGCACAAGTGTTCCCACGGTTCGGTTTGGTAGCAGTAGCGACATTGATAATATTTGTTAAACGTACGTTCGCCCTAAAAACAATAACAGATATTCAAATCAGTTGAAAAAAGAGACTATGTAGATGGAAAAAATAAAGTACTTTGCATAACAAATCTTTGGGAACGGTGCACGTCGTCTTGTACTCTTGTCCGTAGGTACAGGACATGTTCAAACTACTGCATTCGAAGCAATCCACGCTCAGCTCGCTACAATTCTTATTTTCCGTATTTGTACAATTCGTTGGCTTTAACGAGTCCTAAAATAAATAAATTAATTGATAAAATATGTATATTAATACAACCACTTGAGATAATAGTAATCAACAATATATATTTTTTTAGCTTTTAATCCATTCCGTGTTGATTTAGAAAAATCATCGGAACATATCTAGAACGCTTTGTTGTTGAAAAATATGTCAAGTCAGTTACACATCCATCAGATAACTCTATTCCGCATTAATTTTTAAAATCGAAACAAATCTAGAATGCATTGTGTGCAGTGTTTAGTACATTTTGTTGAGAAACGTGTCTAGTACGTATGTAAATTTTACACCTTGCCCCAAAATGTTTTATCTAATTTACGCAATTACTGTTGTGATAGGTTATCTGCACCATTGTTTGCATTAGAAAGCATTTTTAAATATTGTGAACTAATTACGAAGTATTTAGTATTCTAATCTTATCTAAACAAATTTCGTTGGATATAATACATATATAAATTGTCCACTCACATTTTGATAATTATGATTTGACGGCGTCGTATTCTTGTTATTTATATCTTTGGCATCGGTTGTGTCCATATGATTATCGGCTATTAAAGCAAAATTAAATCAGTGTTATTGTAAGTAAGTATATATCGCATTATTCGTGCATTACTCACCTAGTTGTGTGTGTTGTACACCATTTATTAATAATGATACTAAGATAATACAAACATTTCGTAAATTAATGTGAACACATTGCATCTTCTTTATTATTGAATTTATGCATCTAGAATGAATTTTTCTAACTCTTCAAATACATAATATTTTTTCTTCACAATTTTACTACGACCTAGAAATCATATGATTGTCAAAAACGTGTGTTTGATTAGTTGCCTCCTCTACAATTTTGGCGAGTAGCGCCATCTATTATTCAGTAGTACAAACCTTCTTATCTACGATGCCATAAAGTCATTACCAAATTCCATACATAAATCCAATGAAATAAGGTTTTTTGAATAATAAATAAATATGAACAGTGTATTGATAAATTTATGGTTGATAGATGGAAAAGAAGAATATTTTAATCACCGGTTTTGGTCCATTTGATGGCCATAACGTAAACGCCAGCTGGGAGGCTGTGAAACCGTTAAGAAATTATGAAATTCAAGGTTATAATTTGATCATCGAAGAGGTACCAGTTATTTATAATTATGTCGATAAATTTATACCGGAAGCGTGGAGCAAGTACACCCCTCATGTAACTATTTCATATAATTTTGTTGGAAACCGATAATGTGTGTAAAACTTTTCAGATTGTAGTCCATGTAGGCGTATCGAGCTCGGCGAAAGGCATCACATTGGAGGCATGTGCACACCGTGCGGGCTACACGCGAATGGATGCATCAGGCGAAACGCATCCAACGGGTGAAGTTGTACCGGAATCGGAAGGTCCCAATGCAATTAAAACCGAATTCGAAGTGGAAAAACTATGCGACACGCTAACCACCGACAAAATTAGATTTATTCCATCAAAAGACGCAGGAAGGTAAATAAATTATTTAAATTGTATCACTATATATATAAAAAGCTACAAATTTTATGTTTTTTTTTTGTGTTCAGATTTCTATGCGAGTATATCTACTACAGTTCGCTAAACAATTCCGATAAAAATACCTTATTCATACATGTCCCTCCTTTAGATTCACCCTACACCACCGAAGAACTAACAGAGAGTATTTTTCAAACACTGTTAGCATTGGAGGATATATTGAACAACAGGCAATAATTAAATATTATTAGGTGTACAACTGAGTCTTTACCGTTTGCGTCTGGATGGCTCCAGCAAAAAGTGTCCGTCGATTATGACATAAACAAAACTGCACGAAGCCAGTATAAACATGTCGTAAACAAACCGCTTTAATACTTTACACTTTCGGATTATTACATGTTCCATTCGATGGCACATGGTCTGGTTGATCAGCAGTCCCACACTTATAATGAGATCAAAAAATGGCTTGATTCGTGAATAGCCTCGCAAGACGAGCACTTTTACCGACGCGGTATTCGATCTCTGCCAGAAAGATAGCAAAAGGCTATAGTTTGCGACGGTCAATATTTTGTTTCATTTGTTTACAATTCTTTTATAATACAGTTTCAATTTCATGAAAAAAAAAAGGTAAAGACTTAGTTGTACACCTAATACTTAACTGTTTAGTAATAGTTTCAGTTTATAATTCAACTATACTATTGGAAACAACCAACTTAAATAATAAACTTCTTTTTACACGATTGGCATGTTTAAATGAATCCCAGTATGCGGTGATTTCTTTATTTATACTCGTTACCTAGAGTCATGTGGTAACGGTAGCGATACAATAAGCATAAACATTAATATCAAATTTATTATAACGCAGTCCGCAGAAGACAGTAGATCGCTTACAGCTACTGTTGTGCGAAGTGAATTGATTTTTTCAATTCATTCTTGAAACAAAGGTAAGATTATACTGTGCTCGAATTGAATTTTTTTTTCTAACAAACAAGGCATTTGGTGGATAAGCATAAATCGAATGTGCTGCATTCAATGGCGCAAACCGTTTTTAAAATCCCAATTTGAATGTCTTACGAACAAGCAAACGAAAAACTTAATTTTTAATACTTTTTGTCATTTATTTGATATAAATTGTTCAATGAATTTAGTAGATTTTGCCTAGTTTTCTTGCAAAAAGACTTTACATGACGCGCATTTCGATAGAAATTGACAATAGGCGTGAACGATCATAGATAACAACGTCATTATCAATAAAATGCATCTCTTATGCATACCTTTAAAAGTATATGTATTTTTATTGCGTTTTACGGATTTTTCGGATACGTATAATAGGCGTGAACGCTTATACATTACATCACCACCAATAAGATGCACATATCTAATGCATATCTTTAAGACATTCAAATTGAGATATCTCGAAAACCCGATCGAACGTTTAAAAACTGTGTGCGCCATTGAATTCAGGAGCAACTAGCACAGTGTTATTGGAAATAGTCATATTAATCAAGTTATTTGTTTATTTAGTCTCTGCTGATTAAAGTATTTGCGTTCTTTTTGGCACCACACATCACCATTCTAGTGAGATATTAATAAAGAAAATAAACTCAACTAGACGATAACAGATTCCAGCTAGACTAGTATATAGTTGTTTGGAAGTTGGGCTGATTGCTCACTTCCAAAGACTTGGAGATGCTGGAATATGGAAAGGTGTTATCAAAACTGGAATTTTTACAATGTTTCCTTTGTCGGAAATGATTTACTAATAACTCGTTCTTTACAAATGTAGCTACTATTATGTTATTATTACTATTTATTATTATTTTTCTATAAATTGTTTATCCATGTTAACGCACACATTTATAAACACTTTTTAATAAAGAAACGTCATGTATTATTGATGCATTCATATTTCAAATTACGCGTTGACATGTAATAAAAAATATTATTGACTGTGTGGAAAGATTCTTGGCAGAATGAAAGACAATACACTATTAAAGTCGTTTCAAGTTTTACTATTTTTAAGTAAATTAATCGGTTTATCGCCCTACAGCTTCGTCAATAACACGTATAGTAAAACTAAGATTGGTGCTATTTATAGATGTGCAATTATTCTTGTAATTATTTCATTGAGAATTTACATCTATTTGGATGGCTGGTGGATTCATGGAGATAGTGTTGAGGAAGTGACCGATTTGATATTCAGCAACACAAGCTTCCTACTAATTTCCTACATATATCTAACGTCAAATCGATGCTTTGATCGCATTATGTACTTCATCGCCGAATTGCAACACATTGACGATCAAATGCAATTTAAAAATAATAAAAATTCAACACATGTGTATATGATCTATCTGATTGTGGCAGTAATCGTTTTAAACTTTGCAGTCATTTTCGAAATCATTGACTTCCGGGATTTTTACGCTCGGCGTTTGATTGCGCCTTACTTCTTGGCCTACAATCTTGGATATTACAGCGTAATATTTACAAACACATTCAATTATACAATGGCGTGGAATCTGAATGAAAGATTTAAAACATTATCACAAGTAAATTCGTTTAAAAGTATCTATTTTGCGTTGACCACTTTGCAAAATCAATACAATGCTACATTTGGCGGATTTAATTTGTTTAGCTGCGCCTACACCTACATCAACGTTATATCCTCAATATTTTACATGATTAATGGTCGCCATCTGATGAGTCAAATCGGTTGGATCCTCTTTGCCTTGATACAATTGTATGGACAAATTTATAACGGATTTTTTCTGTCAAAAACTGTAATACAATCAATTAAATTGCGTATATATAAATAATGTTTGATATTGTTTTGCATTTAGATGAAGAACTGTTTCATGTGGGAAGAAGCTTCGGGTGACTTAAAATTTGCATTGGAGAGAAAATTTCGACATAGCGCCAACGATTTTCTTTGCCTGTTTAGCATGTCTCGTCCGTTTTTATTGGCGGTATGTATTCAATTTTGTTTTAAGCTTTTGGGCAGAGACCATCACACTACATCTCGCGCACGCCCGCCTGCTCGCACACCTTATCGCACATCTCGCAATTGTCGCAGATCTGCGCCTTATCCGCAACTGGTGCGTTCGCCTCCATCTCGCCGATCTCTTGCTCGTGCGTGCTTGGTTTGCACAGCACGCACGTTTCAATGTTGCAGCTGACCGACGTCGCCGTCTCCTTGTTTTGATTCGGCAGCATTAGTTGATTTTGCGGTTCGCACGCAACGCTTTCCGATTGATTCGGTTCGGTCGCAACGGCCGCTTCATGTGCTTTTTTCACCTCTTGCACGCTGGCACTCTTCGTTGGGGGCATTAGAGGATTGGAAACGCTCTGGTCCATTTTAAATATTCAATGATTTGATACAATACTAGAATTTTGGGTATCTTTGAGTTTTTCTTCTTGTTTTTTCTTCCCCACTTCTTTCTTGTTTCTACACTTTTAGGAATTTGTGATGACATTTGACATTTTGATGCATGTGCCATTATTTATCGTAATTACACGATATTGACCTTTTAAACAAAACTTGTTATTTCTATATCAGTTTTGAAGTAAATCTTAAAAACTGATCAAAATCGAGTATGTATGGAATAGGAACAAAAACATTTCATAAACAAATTACAGTCAAGTCAACAACTCAGTTTATTCCTGTGTGTTCACAGAGATACATCGAAATGTTTATCGCTCAATTTTTAAGTATTTTGCAACGTATCCCACGACTGCCATCATAGAAGTCCCAAGATAATAGCGCTGCTTTCATGAACGTTTACTTCATTGAATTCTTTCTTGTATAAATATTTTTCGTACAATTTTTAAGTATTTTGCAACGTATCACAAGACTGTCATCAGAATTTATAAAAGTGCAAAGATTATAGCATTACTTTTATGAACATTTACTTCATTGGATTCTTTCTTGTATAAATATTTTTCGCATCATTTTTAAATATTTTACAACGTATCCCACGACGTCCATCAAACATAATAGAAGTCCCAAGATTATAGCGTTGCTTTCGTGAAAGTTTAGTTCATTGGATGCTTTCTTGTATAATATTAAAGAAATATTTAGTGAACTAAGCAACAATTAAAGTACAATCACAGATAATGAAATTGTACATAAGGTAAGGCTACGCTTTTCAAAACGAGGCAGAAAATGGTTCGGACCAAATTAATAAATGTTAGATTAACAAGGCTCTCTAAGCGGTTGCGACAGCGACAACACCTATCACCGTAATTTAGATCCCTCGTCAAAGCCAACAACGCTTCAAGGTAAGTGATTATAACGCTTACGAAGATTTGTTGAAGGCAGCATTGAAGGGATGTTCTGGACAGTATAATGCGAATTTGGAATTTCATAATCAGCAGATGCCGTTAAAGATGCGCGGATGTGATGAGAAAAAAGTTTTACTTTGGATATAACTCTTATTTTTTAGTATTATGTATTTTTTATTTTCTATAACATTTTTCAATTTGCTAATTTATATTTTGATTGTTTCAGTTTTTCGCAAGTCTTGCATCGAATCTAATTATTTTGATACAGTTCTATTTGCTGGAAATACGAATTGATGTGAGTGCACAACATTTATCTGGACAGGTGAATTCGACAATTACGAAGATATAATTCCTGGATGGCTTTTCTGCCAAGGACGTCAATAGAAGTAGGAATATGTTTGCGCACGTGGGTGATTGATTAACATATATGAAGCATGTGAAGGGGAAGCCAAATTCAATAAATTTAAAATAAATGTTATTAATCATCAGATTGTTGACATTTATATAAGCTGCATTAATATTAAAAAGCTTCTGGTAAAAATGCGTATTATTTATAAAACACTGACAGCTGTTGATGATGAATTAAGCCATAAATATTAAAAGTAGCATAATTTGTTAAAGGATAAAAGCAACTAATGTATTTTATCTTGATATTTGTCCAAATTTTATAGACTAACGTTCAAAATGTTGTAATCTTTCTAGCAAAGAGCAAATATATATAATTAAGTAGTTATTAATCTTGGCGAGTTACCTTTAAATGTATGAAATACCAGTAAATTTGGTCAAAGTGCAGCTGCTTTCTGTTACAGGTACTCTATCAATCACGTTAAGCGAAATCCTTTTATCATTTGCATTAGTCGACTGAATTTTCCCCCTCCTACCAAACCTACCAAAAATACGTTTCACATAATTCCTAAAACCTTTATGCCACCACGCATAAATGAACGGATTAATAAACGAATACAAAAATGCAATTATGGATAAAGTCGATGTTAATAATCTCTGTGTGGTTTCAATTAATCGCCTATCGTTTGCGCATAAAAAGACCAATACTGTGATAAGAAATGGTCCCCATGTAGCAAGAAAGCCAAGTGTTGTAAAAAGCACCACTTTTATCGCCTTCCATTTTTTCCGCGTTGGCATTCTGCTTGCGTTCAGGCGTGCGATGCGAGGCGGCTTCAGCGATTTATATAAAATAATGCTATAAGCGATTATCATGATAATTAATGGTAATACAATAGCGACAAATATTATTATTATCATAATGCGAGGATAAACAAAAGTAAATGCACAATTCCATCGATTATTCAAATCCGCTCGCCATCCAAATAATGGGGGCGAGCTTAATACAGCACCTAAAATAGAAAATAACTTTATTAAGAAACATAATAATCAATAGGCGTTTCTTTACTTAAAATCCATACGATTATAATACATTTCCAAGTTCGCTTCGTTCTCACCCAATAATTATAATGCAGACTATGTACAATAAATAAAAATCGATCGATTGCAATTAGTCCAACTGTATAAATTGATACTATAGTGCAACAGACAGTTAATGCTAAAAACACGATTGGGATTAATAAATCCTATAATAAATAACTTGGCTATTAAAGGAAATTAATATATAGATATGTTACAATCGCATATTTACACAGGTTTTGTGATTGCGATGTAGCAGGTGTAACTTATGATATTTCAAATTGATCCACATCATCCGAATGCTGCAGCATTTCAAGTTTCTGTAAACTTGACGTCTTTTATAATCTAAAACAGTGCCGTTTTATCGGTCAAACTGATCCTAGACCAAGGCACATTTACGGGTCTCTTCAATGCGCCAAAATTTCTAAAAAGGTCGCTTTCCAAAATAAATACTTTTGTAACTAGGCAGTTTTGAAAGTCTAGGCGGTGGCTTTTTTGTCTTTATGGATAAAATGGCAATGATCTGAAATTTTGGATGAGTTTGAAAATATCATTACTTACGATTAGTTTCACCTTCCACACATTTCAAAATCTGTGAAAATATACGCTTGCACATCTATATATAATTCTTATGCCGCCTCCACAAGGTAAACCGACAGTAGGCGAAACCCAAAGCGACTTTAATCAATTCCCACCTAATTGAAATACGCAGACACTATAAGGATCCGCCGAGTATGGATACAATGCGCATACCATTGTCATAGCTGCAGTCAAATCTGACAACGAAATGTTGCCTAACAAAAGATACGTCGTTCGTGATGTTGAACCTAAATTATAATCTATAAATTAATGTATTGGCAAGTTAATTTTTTTTATATAAAACAATAAATGTATTGCAAACGTGCCTGTTCTTAATATTAAGCCACTAGATAACACTACTGTTAAATTTATGCAAGCCGCAAATATTCCAATCACAGTAACTGAGTAATAGAATGTCAACACTTCTTCAGTGGTGTAATTCATTATAAATGTAGTATCCAATGATAGATTATCATTGGTAGTATCATTTAAAACCTCCATGAAAATAAACAAAAATCATAAAACACTATTCAAAAGACTAGAATATGATATGAAATGCTAGACGCTTTTATACCACGGAATGTTGAGGAAAATCCAACGTTTGGTATATTACCTGTTTGCACATTTCCAAGAAGTATAAAAACATAAAACAATCATTCTCAAACAATCGGAATTAATTATTACCGCTAACACCGCCTAGCATTAAATATTTTATAAAATCAATAGCTTTTGCTGAATATTTATTAGATACTGTCAATATGTGAAAGTAGTTTTTTTATAGACAAATGAATGTAATTGCGAGATAAGTTTTAATTGTTTGAGGACCGTTAGTATAAATCAATTTTTAACGTCATCTTTTGCGTCATATGTATTCACATTTGCATGTGTTAATTCATTATTATCATATAAATAATCGTACATAATGTATCTAATTTAGAAATGAATACGTCTGGTTTAAGTTCGGTGATGCTGGTGCAACAAAAGTCCATCACAAACGAACAGCACTAATGTCAACCTGCGTCGGTTTATACAATAATGTCGCCATTAATTAAACAGTGAGCGCACACTAACAGCCAATGTTGAATTAATCGACAATTGCGAACAAATAATTTTTACAGCCAAGTGAGAAGTAAAAATCATTAAAAAAACATAGAAGTAGGAAGTTTCAGAGGTTCAAAATTACTGCGACTAATTATCAAATTGTTGATATTTATATAAGCTGTAACTGCTCTAATCGTAAGTTTATTAGCACAAAATATAAATGAAAAAGTTAAAAAAATTATTTATATTCAAAGCCTAGAATTTATGAAATACTTACTGTCAGTCGTAGATGATGAATTAAACCACAATTATTAAATATTATTATTTATTTTATTAAATAATAGTTCAATTTGCCTATTAAAGAATAAAGGTAACTAATGCATTATTGATGTAGGTATTAATATACTAAGTGATATTTGTCGAAATTTTATAGATTACCGGTCAAAACCCAGCCAACTTGAACAGAATGAGCAATAATACTTGTACATTATTAGAATCCTACAAAGTGTTACTGTTTTTGAGTAAATTGGTTGGTTTATCATCTTACAGTCATCAGAATAATACTTACAGAAAAACAACCACTAGCACTGTTTATAAATACACAACAATGTCTCTGTTTTGCATATTGTATATATATCTCTACCACGATAATTATTTATTTGAAGTGAATACAGTCGAAGATGTCACCTCGATGATATTTCAATACTCCGATTTAAGTTTAATTCTGTACACTTATTTTACATCGCGCCGACTTCTCGATCGTGTAATGTACTTCATCAGCGAATTGCAACAAATAGATGATAAACTACAATTTACTTTGAATAAAAATTGGAAATTAGTTTATGTAGGATATCCAATGTCGGTTACACTGGTTTTAAATGCGGCATTGATATACGAGTTCATCATCTATCCGAGATTATATAAACTGCAAACGATACTCTTCTATTTTGTCGTCTGCAATTGGGGCTATTTGAGCGTGACGCTACTTATGACGTTCAGCCACACGATGGCATGGAATCTGAATCAACGATTTCAATATTTATCATCAATTAGTAGTAATGTGGAATCATTCAAAAGTGCATATTGTACTCTAGCTTCGCTACAAAATCATTTCAACGCTACATTTAGTGGATACAATTTGATATGCTGCACTTACATATACGTCAATCTTATTAGTTGCTTATTTTATATAATACTAGATGGTAATGATGCGTTAAACGTGATTACATGGATGGTATTCGCTTTGGTGCAATTCTATGGAGTGTTGTATAATGGAGTATTTCTATCAAAAACTGTAAAATTAATAAATTTTCACTATTCAATTATGTTTATTCACTGATTGCTTTTAGATGAAGAACTGCGCTATGTTGAATGGAAAAGACGATAATATAAATATTTCGATTACAAAAAAGTTTAAGCATTGTGCAACGGATTTTCTAAACTTGTTTAATACCTCACGTCAATTTTTATTAGCAGTAAGCAAAAACATTTCTCAAAACATTTATATTTTAATTTGTTTTTCAGTTTATTGCTAGTGTTGTCTCAAACCTCATTATTTTAATACAATTCCGTTTACTGGAAATCTCGACTCCAACAAATACTTCCCATATTAGCGGTCAGGATAACACTTCGATTGTATTTGAAAATAAATAGATACACAATCATTTAAAATTTGTAAATATTATCATCCCAAGTTTAAGGGATTAAACAAAAAATCGTAAAACGAATTAAAATTCAATATCCTGTGATAAAAACCATAAGTTTCTGAGCAATGAATACCGAATATATATTTAAAAGACATAATAGAGAAATAAACGTATTTCTCTATGGTTATCAAAGTTCAAAGGTACTTTTGTTCTAACCGTGAGTGTTGCTCAATTAATAGAACGGTTTTTTAAATAAAAATAATGAATTAATTAATGTGTAAACAATTTATAATTAAGTAATCACAATTATTGGTCGATATATCTCGCGATATCTAATAAATAAATGTTTGTGTTATTTAATTTGTCATAAACCATGAAAGTCAACTAATTTATTATTAATACATTAATATCCTAAGTGATATTTCAAATAAAATTTCACTTAACTGACTTAATCAGAATGAACAACAGTGCATTGCTAGAATCTTATAAACTGTTACTGTTTTTTAGTAAATTGACTGCTTTATCATCTTACACTTACAGGAACAATTCGTATCTAAAATCAACCATTGGAGTAGTTTATAAATACGCTGCATTATGTACATTTCTCCTATGGTATTTGTATCTGACTTACGAAGCCTTTTCATTTGATATCAGAACTGTGAAAGACATCATCACCTTGATATACCAATTATCCGATTTAATCATAATTCTATCCGTTTACTTAAAGTCAAATCGACGTCTCGATCGCATTATGTATTTCATCAAAGAACTGCAACGCATAGATGATAAACTACATTTTGTCCAACCATATTCAAAAATCATCTATTTTGGATATCCAATCGCATTGACAATTGTTTTAAACGTTGCATTAATTTTTGAATTAACTACACTGTTGACCAATGTGACATTGCAAAAGTATGTGTTTTATATGATCATCATTAATTATGGCTATCTGAGTGTAACGCTTATCATGACATTCAATTTCACCATGGCATGGAATCTCAATAAACGGTTTCAGCAGTTGTCGATTAAAATACGAAGCGACTATATGAATAACTGTGCAAAATGGTTTAAAAGTAATTATTGCGCTCTAGCTTCACTACAAAATCATTTAAATGCTACATTCAGTGGGTTCAATTTGATTACCTGCATCTACGTATACATTAACTTTACCAGTGGTCTTTTTTTTATATTTTTTGGCAATAGTTCATTACTTACTCTCAGTTGGCTAATTATTGGTTTCTTGCAAATGATTGGAATGTTTTATAATGGAGTCTTTCTGCCAAAAAGCGTATAATTCGAAAATACACTTAAAATCCAATTTAAAAATATTTACTTTTAGATGAAGAACTGTTTTATGTTGAATGACGAAGCTGCTGATTTAGATATTTTACTTGCAAAGAAATTCAAAAGTTGCGCAACTGATTTTGTAAACTTGTTTTCTAGCTCGCGTGGATTTTTGATGGCAGTAAGTTAAAATACCTAGCAAGTTCTTAACAACAATACTTATCTCGATTTGTATTTTAGTTCTTTGCTAGTATTGTTTCAAACCTCATTATTTTAATACAATTCCGTTTACTTGAAACAAGAACAGAGACAAATATAAACACTTCAATTGGAAACGCAAATGAATTATTTCAAATAAAATACTCAAACTACTCGATAGACTGATAGAACACTGTAAAAATATTAACTATTGACTTTGTAACATTTGAAATTACACAAATAAAACGTCTTAACTCTAATTTTGTTGGCTTTTAAGTAACTAACAAATAGTCCCGACGTTTTAATTGTATTTCATAGCAAGCAAGAAGATTCAATTGTAAGTTAAAGTCATGTAACCTCCATACGATCACGATTTAAATTTGGATCACAATTAAGATTCAAATCCACATGACGTATGTTTACTATGACCATACTTTTATCTACATTTTATAAATCTAAAAAAAAACTTTATGAGATATTTGATAATCCCTAAAGCCAAAATTCTTCATGAAAAAGCATATAAGTACTATATATATATTAGGTCTACCGGAAAGTTCTGTCCGTTTATAGTATGCAACAAAAATATTTTTTCTCTTGATCTTTATTAATATTTATTTTACACTATAGTGTTTATCCGTATATAAGACTTCTTGCAAGCATAATTCCAATTTT
>JARJDW010015329.1:0-20276 GCA_030264715.1 Adinopsis sp. GC000173 | reverse complement strand
GGCTAGACTACAGAAGTATGCCCCGCTTTATATTAAATAATTCTAGTATCAATCAATAGCAAATAGTGTCTAGTTTCTTGAAATACTATGTCGCAGGTGGGCATAAGCATTGTTTTTAAATTATTGTTAATTAAAGATGGGTTTGCGCGGTGTATAGAATATGAAGTTACCCACTAATTTTTAAAAATTCAAATGATCATGTCTTGACAACTGTTGAATAGAATGTATGTCTTAAAAAGGCATTATTAAGAACACTATAAACTGCAATGACTGCCTATACAGGTATACCCTGCTTAACGCTACCCCGCTGAACGCTGATTCGATATATCGCTGTTTTATTTTGATTTCAAAAATTTTCAAATTTCTTAGAATTGATGCATTTTTATGTATTTCATCGTTGACAATTTAACGTTTTATCTAAACATTGTAATTGTAGAATAATATAAAAAATTCAAACAAAAGATTAATTGTATATCAGAACTATTTATCTTTTATTTCAATTTACAATTTTTATGCCTAATTTTTATGAAAAGCTTCACATTAATAAATTTAGCACTAAATGCTCGAAAATGAATTGTTTATTACGCCGTACGTTAAAACAATTTTACAATTGGCGATACAGCAAAAAATTGAAAACATTTTTTATTGAAAAATATTTCAAATATAATCTTCAATATCTTCGCTACTAATTAAATAAAAAATAAGATCTTAATTAAATTTCGATTGTAGTTGTCGAAATAGAAATATATTTTAGATTTTCTCCATATCACCATTTTTTACTAATCTTTTATCTTCAATAAAATTAATATTACCGGTATTTTATTCGTGGAACTAAAATTTACGTTGATATATGTATATATTCCGAAAAATATAAATAAACATAAAAAATCAGTAACGCTGATAACGCGTAATGACATAGACAGACATAGCGTAAGTTAATTGGGTAAACACAGATGCGCGCGAAATCGGCAAATTCCAAAAAGTTAAATCAATTTAAATCTGAACATGCCCTTTATTAGACATATTAACAAATTTAATTTCGAATTTCTAGTATATAGACAAGAATATATATATTAGCATTCAGTAAGGATATACAAGAGTGGAAATCCCATAGTAAATATGTGGTCGGACGCGCCCAACGCGACTATTTATCAAAATTAGAATATCGCAAAAATATTTTCAGTTAATGCTACTACAGACAAGCACATTACGTTAACCAGCACAAACGGCCTACGAATTGATTGCTTCTCAATTTTAAACTCAGCTTTACCGATAATCGCATCAATCGCATCAAATTTATTAAATATCGCCACAAATTGATTAAACTTCCACATGGTGAAGCTCAAAATCACATAGACATTTTCAACGGAGACAACTAATAATGACATCATTTCCAAGATTAACTCTGTTTTCCTTTTCATTAATTCATTGGCGATTGTGTAGTATATTGATTAAAAACAAGTGCTTAGTATTATAATTGTCACAATTAATGATTTGATTCGTTGCCTTCGAAACACTCTTTTGTAGCGGGGAATTAAACCGATAAATCCGTAGTATCTGATTATTCGTTTTATATCGTCGATTATCGCACAAGACATCGTGTTGGAGTGTAGAATGCTTTGTATACTAAGCAGTCTTTAAACACTTTATTTAAACATTATCAGGGTATTTGTTAAGAGTTCTCCCGGAATGCAGTAAACCTGGGTTTATTGGACGCGTTGATTCCTTGGCGAATTGTTCAACTTAATAATTTTCTAACTTATTCACGTTAATATATGAGAAATTCAATCGTTTTCAGAAAAATTTCCAATTTGATAAGTTGTATTGTAACTAAAATGATATCCACAGCTCAACCGAGTTACTTGCTTAGTAAAGTCGTAGTAATCAATATCCAATATTTAAACACTTTATTTAAACATTATCAGGGTATTTGTTAAGAATTCTCCCTGAATGCAGTAAACCCGGATTTGTTGGATGCGTTGGTTCCTTGACGAATTGTTCAACTTAATTATTTTCTAACTTATTCAAGTTAATATACTATAAATAGATGAGGATTTCAATCGTTTTCAAAGAAATCGTCCAGCTTAACAGGCTTCCAGCTTCCTAAGGTTTCCAACTTGATAAGTTGTATTGTAGCGTCAAAGTGAATAATGCTATATGTAAATACATTGTATGTTAAAATTTATTACTATTTTGCCTTAATATATTCAAATTTCTAGTTAAACACTTTATTTGTTGTATGAATCCGCTGTAGTATGTTAATTTTATATAATCGGTGAGCTCACAACGCATCGTATCGATGTGAACATATTGTATAATACTTTTTAAACACTTTATTATATCAGAGAATAATATTATTATTAATAAAGTTTAACATATTTGTTGCAATCTCTTGGTAAACCATTTGTTCCATATTGTGAGTACAATAGTAAGAATTACAAACACTTGGTTTTAAGTATTAATTTTATATCGTCGACCACTACACAACATATCGTGTCGATGTGAACACTGTTATATCTATTGTACATACTTAGAAATTATTACTATTTAGGCTGCGTGTCTAAAATGTTGCAGCTAATTAACGTGTACATTCAGCCTATATTTATTAGTGTTTATTGATTATAATCTATTATTTTCGCTCTAGCTAGAATAATTGCAGCAATTTGGGGTGGTTTAAACATGTATCAATATTAAAATAGTTATTTATGTTATTGTTTGTGGTAATAAAATAACACGGATTGGGTGATGGATCGCTCATAAATCATATAACTCAGTCATTTACCTTTTTGTTGTGAAATCGTTGATTTTCAATACAAAAATGGTGAAATAAGTCCATGCTAATTTTATTTGGTAAATTCTATTTTTATTATGCAGTCGGTTATACAAACTGTTAATAAATTATAAATAAAAAACTGATTTTTAAATACAAAGACGTATTTTCATCAATGACAGTAAACTACACAAGAAATCCAAGAAATGTTTGGCAACTATGCAACTTTAACTACACTTAAAAGTATTTGAGGTTATATTTACCTGCTTTTAACGTTTGCTTCAGTTTGCTTTTAAAACAAAATATGTCAGCAATAATGAAAAAGAATGATAAATCGCAATTCAAACCAAATCTATTATGCTGTGTATGTTTAACGAAAAGTAATACAATGTATACATTAGATTTTAAAATAAGAGGTGATTGGAAGTGCTTAATTATATCGGATTTATTGAATAATACATTACCGGTAAGTCAATTCTTAAATTATTTACACAATTCTCAATTTATATTTTTGCAGAATGACATTCTTAATGACGATATATTACCGAATAAAGTATGCAAAAGCTGTTTAGAAGTGCTGTATAGTTACTATTTAATAAACGAACGATTTTTACATGGACAAACGTTATTAAAAGCATACTTGAAAAACAAAGACTGCAATGAAATATTAAATTACAGTAAGAATAAACCTGCTGGAAATGAGTTTGAGGTTGAGGAGCACGAGTCGAGTGATGAGGCTTCAAATCCATCAGTGGCGTCTGTTGCAGAGGACAAAAAACATTCTTGCAATTTATGTGGAAAGGTTTATAAACAAGCTGGAACATTAAAAGCCCATATGCGTATTCATACAGGCAGCAAACCGTTTCTCTGTTCATTGTGTGGAAAAGGTTTTAGGTAGGTGGATCAAGGCTCAAAATGTATTTGATTCATTCGAAAGTAACAATTGAACTAATACCAAAATTGAATGTAGTCAAAAAGGATGGAAAAGACAAGAAGGGAGCATTTTAGTCTTGCTCTTCCAATCCTTAAGAGCAGTGATTGGAATTTTTCGACCAAGTCGAATTAATTTGATGCATATTACGTTTTAGGCAAGCAGCTGGATTGACTTATCACACCAGATCGCATAAAGACGATAAACCATACATTTGCGATATTTGTGGCAAAGCAATGAGTATGCAGAGTCATCTAATTGAACATCTACGTACGCATACTGGTGAACGTCCCTTCAAATGCGAGTAAGAACCTTTTTGATGAATATTTTATATTTGGAAAGATAAATTGTAATTTTTGTGTTTTGTAGTGAATGCGGTAAAGGTTTTTCCACATCATCACGATTAACGCGCCACAAAATCATTCATAGCGATTTGAAGCCATTTACATGTACAATTTGTCAAAAATCCTTTAATCGCTCCAGCTCATTGAAGACGCATCAAAAAATCCATACCGGTGATAAGCAACACGTTTGTGTCATATGCAACCAACGCTTTATCCATGCACATCCATTGCGATTGCATATGAATGTTCATATGAGAAAGAATGTATAACTGCTACGCTACTAACCGTTAGATGTCACTGTTAATTGACAAGTAAATTTGAAGGTTAGTTCGCTGTTGAGTTTACAACCATAATATTTACATTCAAAAATGGGTGAACGAAAGGGTACGAATAAATATTATCCACCCGATTATGATCCAAAGGTGGGTGGCCTTAACAAATTTGTTGGTGTCCATGCGTTACGAGAGCGGGGTCGTAAGGCCCATCTGGGCATCATCATTATACGATTTGAAATGCCCTACAATATATGGTGCGAGGGCTGCAATAATCACATAGGAATGGGGGTGCGTTACAATGCCGAGAAAAAGAAGATTGGAATGTACTACACAACGCCCGTTTACGAATTCAAAATGAAATGCCATTTATGCGATAACCATTTCCACATCAAAACAGATCCAGCTAATTTAGATTATATTATTTTATCGGGCGCCAGACGACAGGAGAATCGGTGGGATCCCACACAGAATGAGCAAATTGTTCCTGAAACGAAGGAAACACAGCATAAACTCTTCGATGATTCGATGTACAAATTGGAGCATGGCGTTGAAGATATTACGAAATCAGAGAATGCAAAACCACGCTTAGTTAGCTTATTTCATCGCAACGAATCGACATGGAGCGACTGCTATACGGCTAACCAAAAACTACGCGCAGCGTTTCGAAAAAAATCAAACGAAGTAAAAGCGATTAAATCGGCTGATCAAGCGCTTTTGAAGAAATCTAGTTTAGATATAAATCTGCTGCCTGAAACGGATGACGATAAGCGTGCAGCGAAATTGTTAAGCATGAAACTAACACCTGTTAAATCGATTAGCGAAAGTACAGATGCGCTAAGGCAGCGTATTATCAGCGAAAGTTCCTTGCCGACCACCTCATTTTCGCTTCGGAAGGAAAAGAAGGCTTTGAAGGCACTCGATCAACCACAACTAGTTCACTGTAAACCAAGCAAAGCTAAGAAAGTGAAATTAACAACATCACCGAAGACAGCAGCCACATCAGCACTGGTTGATTATGACATGTCATCGAGTGATTCCAATTGATCTAGGAAGTAAATATAAGTATAACAATCATAAATTACGCCTATATTTTATATTATTGTTAACTTTGATGATAGTTTTTAAATTTATATAAGAAACAAGTTCTTATTTGTGGCGTAATTTATTGTTTATAATTTTTATAATTAAATGAAAAAGCAATCAATAATGTACATAGTAAATTAATATTAAATGTATTTATACAAATTCAATTACAGCCAACATCCATTATGAAAATTGTTTTAATAATATTATTTTGTAGCACACAGCATAGTACCATTAGTCAACATTCTAGTTAGATATTTATACGTTTAGTGTGTCCTGCCACATTACAATAATAAACTACAAATATTTCAACCGGACAAAATCAAAACTTTCATATATTGATACGTGGATTGTGCTCATGCATTATTTTTATTTAAACTTTTATAATTAAATGATAAAACAATCAATAATATAAATATTAAATTAATATTAAATGTATTTGTACAAATTCAATTCCAGGCAAAATCCATTAAGAAAATTGTTGTAATAATTCTACTTAGTAGAACACAGCACAATATCATTAGTCACGATGGACACAAACATTAAAGTTCTAGTTAGATATTTATACGTTTTGTGTGTCCTACCGCATTACAATGAAAAACTACAAATATTTCAACCGAACAAAATCAAAAGTTTCATACTATCAGTAATGTGTATCTTATTGATATTTTACATGTTCTACGATGACTTTTTGGATAATATGCCGTCAAAAATGAAAGCCATATTATATTCCACCAACCTCCTAATTGTATCAACCAGCTTTTTATTGACGTCGGTAGCGCTAACAAACAATTATTTGCGACACATTGAAAGTTTCATTGCGCTCTTGAAGGTGACCGAGAATCGATTCAAATTGTACTTCAAATACGTGTTGGAGGATCCACAATTTAGCACCACATTAATTCTAATGCACTGCTTAATTGTCTTCAGCATTGCGATTGAAGTATTCATTTGGGTGGAACGAAAGTACATTGATAGGTGGATTGTGCTCATGTTCAATATATTCCGATCGTATTACACGATCGCTTTCCTAATAATATACTATTATGTGTTAACGTTGATTAAAAATCGCTTTGTTGGCATTAATTGCGTTTTGAAGCAATTCGTCGATGAGCAATCGAATGGATCCGATTACATGGTCGCGCACAAGTTGAAATACATTATTTTCTTGCATAATTTGAGCAGCGATTTATTGGACTACTACAATTTGATATTTGGAAAGCACATCTTGCTATGGTTTCTTTATTGGATATGTACGCTATTGCTACTAGCTGAAACTATTATATCAGCCGGTCTCAATTTGGAGTTTATACGAAAGAGTTATGTGATAATCTGGTTGACGCAAATAATGGTATGTATAAATTTGCGCTACAGATGATTTACTAATGCTGTTGAATTTTAACATAATACGATCTTATGTCAGTTAAGATAGTTGCTTGTACTCCTTTGGATGATTAATTCGTTCTTTTTTTATTTAGTAAGAACATATATGTAGATTTAAGATAACTTAAACAGAATTTGGTTAGATTAGTATTTAGTAAATTTTATTTTAGCTCTTTAAAGAAACTGTAACAAATTTCATATAAAAAACGTTTAAAAACATTTATTGTTTTATGATTTTATTCAAACATTGGATTTGCAGTAGCATGACTATTAAAGTAACAAGATACGACAACAATTTAAAGATGTTTAGTGAAAATCGAAAAATATGAAAAATTGAAAAATTGACATTTAATCCGAAAGATGTTCATTTCAGACGAATACCAAACAAAAGACGCAACCTGAACAATTCATTTCGTCCAAATACTACTGTATTGTCATTTACAATTGCAAATGAAACAAACAATGCCATCAATCACCTAATTTTTAAACGGGGTCGAAAAGTAGTCCTAACATTTTGAAAAATTGAAAATATTTATATTAAAAATAAATAAATAGAAACGTTGAGATTATAGAATTCGGAATTGAATACTGTCGTCCTAATTTAAAAGGTAGTATCTTCTCCCAGATCACTTTCGATAAAACGTAGATTTAAGTTTAGAATCTCAGTATAACAAATGTTAATACAGCAAAATGTGGGTATGATATATTGTTTTTTCATTAATTTTACAACTTCTTGTTGCTTTGTCAGGTAATGGCTAAACTCATAACAAACGTAATGCACAAGTTAACTAGAAACTACAAAAAAAACTCCTTTTTTGCTTAGGAGGGCAGCATAATTATATATAGTATCATCTATCATAAAGCCTTAACTTTTCCTATAGCATTCTAGCATCTACTCAAGATATAATTATGATCGATTAATTTTGCTCTGTTTTTGTCGCTCTACAATTTACTTTTTCTAGGTGCTGTGTTTGGCGTTTACGAAAGTGTGCAAAGGTGTAAACGATGAAGGAAAGACAACTACCATCATGGTGTACGATTTGATTGTAAAGCACCTGAATAAGCCATTGGCCGAAATGAAACTGTTGCATTTATTAAAGCTAAATCAGGAGCGTCCTCTCATCATATCAGCCGCTGGCTTTTTCAATATTGATTACGCTTCGATTTTTAATTTCGTACAATTGATTACAATTTATATTGTTGTTATTATACAATTTATATAGAAAACTGTTGCAGTCTAGTTTCTAAGTATTATTATATTTCTAGAAAAAGATCACAGATCATAAAGAAATTAATTATTGCGTAGTCTTTATAAAAGAAACTCTTTATTTTTAATATTATTATGATTTGCTACACCACAATGTAATAATTTTTGTGACTTTGTGATTGTGTTATTGTTTGGTCCTTTTGGGAATGTTACTTGCAAATATGAAAACTTTATGATAGCTGTTCTTACAAGGTAGTTGATGTAAAATAGTTAAAATGACAGTAAAACACAAGGTTGGAATCATCTATTGAAAATTTAAAATTACTATCAATGTAGAGATGCTTAAAGTCTATCTAAAGTTATATTTTATTATTACTTGAAAACACGGAAACTTTGTTATAGCTGTTGTTGGGAGAATTATTGCAAAATAGAGAAAAAGATAATAAAACCCAAGGTTGGAATCATCCATTGAAAATTTGAAATTATGGCTTGGCATGTCTTTGCTATAGGTCATCATTATGACAACTAGAACTGCTTAAAGTCTCTCTAAAGTTATATTTTGTTAATTTTTTAAATTATATAGTTTTTTGTAAACATTTTCAACTTTAACATGTCTTACTATTAAATATTTAAATGTTGTTTGTGAAACTCACTGATTACAGAAAATATGTAAATATTTGCAATTTGTTTTACGTGTTTTACCGATAATGCATTTCTTAATTTCTGGTTTATATCTCTTGATGCAATGCAATAAAATAATTGACTTAAACAATCCTTTGATTACTACTTCGAATTCAAGATAAATATATTATTTCTTACTAATTATGATTTTTAAGCGATAATGTTTTGGAATAGTTTTTGATAAGGTTGAAATATGTATCTTTCAAAAATGTAAATTTTACTTTAAATTACCTACAGAACGTATAAATTGTGTGGAAACAAATTAAACGCGTAGTAAATTTGAAAACCTAAAAATGCAGCATCAACAAGTGATTTGCGTAATGATTTTATTTATAATGATATCATCGTTAACTGTTGCTAGTGGAACTAATAAACCGGGCTCATGTCCCTCAACAAAAGGTGTTTTTTCCGATTGCAGTTATACAACATGTGAAAATGATGATAGTAATTGTCCAGGGGTGCAGAAATGTTGTCCTAAGCCGTGTGGAGGATCATATTGTCTAACTCCAAAGTAGATACATTCAAATAATTCAACTATACGGTAGGAAGCAGTGCTTTTAGTGAGGAATATACTTCTCGAAATACCATAGAGGAGTGAAGCGACAGGACTGCCTAAAATCTTTTTAAAGTTATTTTCTAAATTATATGGTGTTTTATCAACATTTTCAGCTTTAACATGTTTTACTCGTTTTACTATTGAATATTTAAATGTTGTTTGTATAACTAACTGATTACAGTAAATATTTGCAAATTTGTTTTTCTATTAAGCATTAAACTCTTGATGCAATGCAATAAAATAATTGACTTAAACAATGCTTTGATTACTACTTTGCATTAAAGCCAAATATTTTATTTCATTTTATTTCTTGCTAATTTTGATTTTTATGCCACAATGTTTTGAAATAGTTTCAGATAAGGTTGAAATATGTATCTTTCAAAATGCAAATTTTACCTAAAGAAGGTATAAAATGTCTGTAAACAAATTAGACGCATAGTAAATTTAAGTTTGTTTCAAACCCAAAAAAATGAAGCGTCAACAAGTCATTTGCATATCGATTTTATTTATAATGATATCATCATTAAGTGCTGCTAGTGGAACTGAAAAGCCGGGTTCATGTCCCTCAAGAGGTGGTTTTTCCGACTGCAGTTATACAACATGTGAAAATGATGATAGTAATTGTCCAGGGGTGAAGAAATGTTGTCCTAAAGCGTGCGGAGGATCATATTGTCTAACTCCACATTAGATGTACTCAAATTATTGTACGTAAAAATAAAGCAAGTTGTTAATTGTATTGTAATTAATCACAGACACACATTTTACAATAGATAAGTTTATATGTACAACACATTATCGAAATACCATAGAGTAGTGAAGTAGTAAAATTATTTTCTAAATTATTTCGTATTATATAAACATTTTCAGTTTTAACAGGTTTTACTCGTTTTACTATTAATATTTAAGCGATGCTTGCAAAACTAACTCTATGTATAAACATGTTTTATCGATAATGTATTTCTTCATTTTTACTTGAAGTGCCTTCTTACAATATAATGAAATAGCAGACTAAGATAGTTTTTTTAATTACTGCTTGCAAAATTGAATATTTGATCTCATTACATTTCTTGCTAATTTTGATTTTTATGCCACAATATTTTGAAATAGTTTCAGATAAGGTTGAAATATGTATCTTGCATAAATGCAAATTTTTATTTTAATTATTTATAAAAGATATAAATAGTGTGTAACCAAATTAGAGGCGCAGTAAATTTTGAATTTGTGTAAAATATAAATACCTCTTGTTTGCAAATCTAAAAATGCAGCGGCATCAAGTCATTTGCGTAATGATTTTATTTATAATGATATCATCGTTCAGTATAACTAGTGGAACTGAAAAATCGGGTTCATGCCCCTCAAACGAAGGTATATTTTCCGATTGCATGGAATCATCATGTGGAGACGATGACAGTCAATGTAAAGGCGCAATGAAATGTTGTCCTAAACCGTGCGGAGGAACATGGTGTGTAGCTCCAGTGTAGATGTATTAAATGTAAAAATAAAGCAAATTATTCATTGTATTGTATTTGATAACAGTGAAAATATATGTATTGGAACTCACATTGTGTTTTTAGCTACAAGTATACACTTTCAAAATACTTAAACATAAATGTAATATGAACTAGTCTTCTATATACAATACTGTAATGAAAAATTAAGTATAAACCCTTGTTAATAAAATGTGGATATGGTGAATATGCAAAAGTGGACTTACAGATATAGTGTTGGTTGCGCACTGTTGCATTGTGGGTAAAGGTGGCGCATGCGCATAAATTCATTAACATAAATATGAGGGTTAGTTTTAAACAACAATAAATAATTTATTGGTTAAATATGACAAAAGTGATTTAACCAATAGAAATATAAACAGCGTTAAGTTTCTTAATGGTTGTAAGAGACACACAATTACCACTACACATAATTCAAAGTTACAGATATTTATTAACCACACATTCCATCGAGCACATCTCAAAAAGGTAGGATTAAATTTTGGATACTTGAAACAATCTAAATTCTCTAAGTTCAGGTTACCGTGGGTCTCGAAAACTTGCAGTTCCTAGAAATCCTCCCTTTTCAGATAGTTTCGATAGTACATTACGATAAAATACGAAAATGTTGTCTATAATGTACGAGTGAGGTAAGTCACTAAAACACTACAATTTAATAAATTGTAATATTACAATAGTGTAAGCAGTAATTAGGGAAATAAGAGTAAATATCATTGAATAATCGATAGTGAAAAAATCTGCGGCACTAATAGCAGGAGAGCGTCTTTGGTTTTGCTTCAACAATTGCAGTAATAACTTTTTGCACAAAGGCAAATTTTCGAATTCATGTAGTGTATTGTAGGCGATATTTTTAAATTCGGCACCTTGATGTGCTATATTTTTGCACACACGTGCGAACAAAAGGATGTGACCCTAAAAAATAAACAAATAGAGAGTGTATTTACAGTTGGTTTATAACTCTGAGAATACCATGAAGCAATCCATCTTTAAACGGTAGTAAATTGGAAAGTATTATTTTTAAAATATTAGGCTCAGCCAAATGAAAAATGAACATCTTCGACTATTTGAACGTGAAATGGCATTATTTTACAGTTTTTACATTTATCCCACAAAAAGATAAGACGCTCAGTTTCAATTTACCAAAAAATATAAGTCACTGACGGATTCATAACCGCACCTACTTATCCACTGTTTCGTCCAAATGAAAGCGGCGCCTTTAAATGCTTTATTTCCGGTTACAAAAGTTTTGAAAATTACAAGCTTTAAGATCTAGGTACTGTAATGTGTTTCGTAATCAAATAATAGAAACCTAGTACTTATCACCTTAGCAGTTTGGGTCCAAGGCTGAACATGTAAGTATTCATTATTGTATATAATATATTTTGTTTTTTTTCTTCTAACAACTGTTTTTGTACTCTTTTATATTTAAAACAATGGACCTATCTGTCTATGGAACTTACCATTTTACAGTAAACTGGAATTGATTGTCTCATTTTTGCGTGGAAATAATGTATTAACGTTTTTGGTAATTACTTTCAAATGAAGCCATCCAATGCTTGCATTCATAGTTAGTGTCAGACCCGCAAAATACTAAATTCAAAATTAGATTAATATGAAGCATAGTTCCATTTAAAGATAGGCTGATTTATTACATTCTGAGAGTTATGCACCAATTGTACAACGATTTTATGATACATACAAATATTTGTAATCCAGTGATTATAAAATTCCATTTCACCAATACAGTTAAATTTTGTGAACTTTCCATTAAAAAGTCAATTATCTCCAACAGAAACGATGTTAAATACATGAAATGAAATACGATGAACCATCCAAAGAGTGAGTTGTAATAAAATACACAATCATAGATGAGACAATGAATAATGTATAAGTTGTTAAGCTTCTTTGCGATCAGAATCTCGTGTTGATGCAAATTTTCAGCATGTAACGATTTCAGCACAAAATTGGCGCTTTGCAAGTGTTGTTTAATATTCAGCATTAGGACGACTTGAAACGCAATGACCATTACCAGAAAATAAAATTTGAGCGCTTCAAATATCATAAACGTAAGCGAAGGTAGCAGTTGCAAAGGATTCAGCGAAAAAATAATAAAAATTCTTAGAAGCACTATTGAGGCAAAAGATCCGAACAACGCTAAAATCGTATTTCGGTCCGAACCTGATACTTTATGATTAAAAAAGAATGCGAAATGCGTTTCGATTAATCGAAAATTATCTAAGAGTTTTTCCAATTTTCGTAGATTCCATGAAGAAAATCCTATAAATACTATCACAAAATTTGCAAGTCCTGATAGTAAACATATAGTGTATGTAGTAAATATGATGTTTGAATAATATTGCATTGTTTTTGCATTGATGGTAAGAAGGATTTCAATTTGTATAGTAATAAATGTGGCTGAACATATTGCAATTCGTAGTTTACTTACTGCGAATTTTCGCGTGTTCACATTATACTTCGGTAAAATGCACAAATAGTAACAAATTTTAAGGATAACATCCAAGTTATACATTTTAACAACGTTAAATGGAAAAATGTTTTAATTCCATTGTCTAAGAACGTATTGCATATTACATAAATATTTTGATTTGATTAAAATTTATTTATATAAAAACTAGTCTCCATTTAGATGATTAATTTTATTGATTTATCAACATCTTCTAGCTAGAATGTAAAAATAACTTTGCGGGTCAAACTTACTCTTAAATAGTTTCATAATTGCATTNCCCTAAGTAAGCCTCCCGTTTCTCATCTTCTTTACATTTCTTTTTAAATTCTATGGTCTTTCTAATTTTCAACATTTAACTTAACTTAATTTTATTGATTTCTAAACTTACCGTAGTACGCAAATACTTATTCGTATAATAGTTTTGCGAGTCAACTAATTTTTTTATTACTTTCTTCCAAACATTGTCTTTGTACATAAAATAGAACCGGTGTTGGTAGACTCACAGGTCGCAAACCAGAAATATTCCGCAACCGAGAACATCTGTCAATGTGGATTTGATACTAAAATCTATTATTTTTCCTTTGGTTAACAATTCTTTTAATCTTTCCAATTTTTACCATTTAAATGATGATGATAGTTTTATTGATTTATCAACTTCCTCTAGTATGTAATAATAATTTTACGAGACAAACTGACGACTTCATAATCGTAGTATGAAATTATTCCATTTAATTATTGCGGGTCAAGTAATTTTTGATTAATATCTTCCAAACATTATCTTCATACACAAAATAGAAGCGGTTTTGAGAAATTTACTTAACAGACTTACAAGCTGCAAACGAGAAATATTGTGAATGTGAATTCGATCTTAAAAGAGCCTCCCGATTGTAATACCAAGAACAATTTTTACATATTGTGAATTTTTAAGAGCTGAGATTATGTTTGGATAAGTTGCATAACAAAAATTTAAGGATAATATTAAAATTATACATTTTAACACGATATATAATGTAAAAAATTTTAATTCTAGTACAATTATAATCACCATAACAATATATTATTTAAAAAAGAGCTTCTATTATTAGTGTACTTATTATTGGTAGTAATAGTAACTTTGCGAATCAAACTTTCCCATATATGGTTTCATAATCTTGGGATGGAAATGCATGCTGGTTCGCGAGTTTGCTTCATGACCCTCAACATCATGAACACTTCCCACCTTTTTGTCGTCGTCACCTTTAGGATCAAACATACTAACATCAACAGTTTTATTTCCATTATGTGCCACTAATGTTTCGTTAAATAATTTCTTAAACAAAAGCGGATTAATCGACTGCAAGTATTTCATTTGTTTGTCATTGTGGCTATTATGTTCATTGTTTGTTGCACGTCTGCGATTCATGTCGTCGACTTCGTCCATATCATCCCCATAACTTCTAAAGTAGTTGTGTAGTTGTTGGTGCGATGGTTGATTCATAAACGGCCTCCATAAGTTATCGGGTAGCTGTAGCCCGGCGCCAACTTGCTCGCGCTGTTGCATGTTGCTGAACATATCCGTTAAGAAATCGTTCATTTCAGCATCCTCCAACGTCTGTGATCGTTTCACATGCTCCTTGGTCGTTGTTGTGATATCCTTCACCATCTCCAGATCTCGTTTAATATCACCTAAAAAATCACGAAGTGAATCAGCCCCAATCGATTCCTTGATTGACTGCAACGTACTCCACGAATTCTCATCCAGATCGTTATCGTTAACGTGCTCGGCGGTGAGGTAGTAGTGCTGCATCTTCACCGGCAGAATCTCCTCCGACTGACCATCATCCTCGCCGAAACGAGATTGCAGTCGCGTATTCGGTAGATCGTTGCGATGCAACGTGATCCTGGTGAAGCCTTTCGGATTGACGTTGGGATTGGACACGCCGAATGCGTCCATGATATCACCCACTTTTACAAATGTTGGTTTATTACCTTCGGGCAACGTAGGATCTTCCTTTTCTACATCCAAAAATCGCGGCGCTAAGAATGATAATTTGCTGGGCTCGCGTTGCAAGACTGGCGCCCTGGCCATTGGTAGCAAAGCGCGCGGAGCGCCTAATCTCGCTGTCGTGTAAACTTTACGTGCGCTATGTGCTACATCATTGATGTGATTCAGCGTGTCTTGTCCCGATTTCAAGCTGTCCCTCAACACAACGCCTACCTTCTTAAACGTACCTAAAAAATTGAATGGATCATCTTCTGGTTTTGGACTGCCAACAATATCTTTATTAATATCAAATGCAGCACGTTTTAAACCATTTTCGCTAATCGGCGTTTTTACTATGTTATTGCTGGTAGAAAATGGCGGCAATTTTGGAAAGTTTGGCATATTAAGCGACACTAAATCGAGTCTAGCATTGCGTAGCTTTTCAAGCTTGTCAAAAAACGTTAAAGGTTGTGCTGATTGTGGTGGCTTAGACTGTGCAACTTCCTCTACTTTTGCGTTGTTGTTGCTGAATAGCTTAGCGCTTTCCTCTCTGACACGCTGCTTTATGTCCTCCAGGTCCTGCGGCTTCATTACAACCTCCTCTTTCGTATTAACAATGCGATAATCCGATGGAATAATGATATCTTGCGGTGCAATTTTTAACGCTGCAAGCGCAGCATTCTTCGCCGCACCGACCATATTTTTCACATGATATATCGGCTGCCGCTTATCGTCAAACGAATTTTTAACAATCGCACCGATATTATCCAATGTTTTAGTAACATCCAGCTTGGCATTTGGATCGACAGCGAGTTTCACCAATGGCAACGAGCGCTTGACTTTTTTACGACCATAGTTTTTACTTTCAGGACATAATCGTTTCATGTGTAGCAGCACCTTTTTGTTCAAATTGTGATTGCGAATTGAGCGCACCGCAATTGCATGATAGGCATGACGCGCTGCTGAATTTCTTGGAAAGTCGATAATGAACGGCGATTGTAAGTTAGCTTCGTCTTCACGTCTGAATGGTGCAGCGTGTTTGTTGGCATTTTGTGCTTGATTTGACGTGGCATGGCCATTCGTTTGCGATATTTGGAACGTCTGCGAGTTTTGCGTTGGCGCAACGTTTGTAAATGTATTCTCCTGATTGTTGATGGTTATTTGATTGGGCGCAAAATGTGGTATGAACTTCGCTGCATCCCATTTTGGACGTTCCGACTCGGGGCGCGGTTCAAACGAGTGCGAATGCGAAAAGGTGTGCGTTCCAAACATTGAGGGATGCTGGAAGGAACTCGAATGCGAATGTCCATGATGATGATGCAGATGCGCCTCTCTCATATCATCCATATTAGCTGGCTCTGGCAATTCTCGTTTGTGCATTTTGTTTTTATTAATAAAGTCGTGTATTGTTTTTAAACTCTCATGGATGTCGCTTAAACGACTTTCTGGCTTAGCTGAACCTAAAAAAGGCGAACGACTTTCCGGTTTAGCTGAACCTAAAAAAGGATTTGGAAGATAAGTGGGTTTTAACAGCGGTGCAGCAGCGCGCATTTTCGCATCCAACAACGATTTCTTAAAGTCGGTGTGCGCTTTAATTGCTCTGGCTTTCGTGTTTATTACAGCCCGACCGGCGGCGGCCTTAGCGCGTGCATTTGCCGCAATAATATTAGTAACGGGCGTATATATTCCAAGCCCAACGATCGGATGATCGCCGCCATCAGCAAATCGGGAAAATAGTTGTGGCGTTGGTTCAACATTGGGTAGCTCATGAAAATCCCTATTCATCTCTTCGATGGGATAACATGATAAAGTATTAAGCGCAGTTAAGATAATCTACAAAATAACAACAATGTATATGAATTAATAATTTAATTGAAACTCACCAAACTGTTGATGAACATAAACATTGTTAACACTTAGACTTTTACAAATTAAATAAAATTAAACGTGTTATTAAAACGTATAGTAGTAGTTGAAATAATTTGATTACACAATGTTTATTGCATTTTGCATTCAAAGAATAAAATAAAATAGCTGATTTTATAGTTATAGTTCAATGATCGTTTTACAAAAAAAACATATTATAAGCATTTTCCTAATAAATTTACAATTAATTATTATTATCTTTATATAAATAAAATCTTGAAATAGTGTGTGTGTGTGTGTGTGTGTTGCAATAAATTAACAATAAATAATAATAATAATATGTGTGTGTACGTTACACCAAACAATATATTGTTTTATACAAATTTTTAAATATAAACATTCCTTGAAGGCGTTTTTCTTTCTCTCAAAAATGATTAACAGTTTCGTGTCGTCGATTTTGTATCATGAAGAAAACGAAATGCATAAAATCAAGCTCGCACTGTTCACACGTGTATTTATATATGTATATAGAAATCTTCGCATTTTTATATATATTTGTATTAAAATCTTGCTAATTTATTTAACAAATTTACAAATCAGATTGGTCTGGACCTAAAACATCGAGAAAATAAATTAATACATGCACAACAGTTTCTAAACTGTTTTTTTTTTGTTTTTTGAAACATAATTAATCAAAAAATGTATGAAGAAACTCAATTGAAACAATTGGATGAGACTTTACTTGCATTTGATATCACAAAATCTACAATAAACATGCGAATTAATAAGAAACTAATCATTTGGTTAAAATTCAACACGATATCTCAAGCCAAAAGCGATTGTTTAATGTTAGAGGTTAATCAAAACAATGATGTGATAATGAATAATTTTATCTCTGTGAAGCAAACTACACCTTTCTTTTTTTTAGTTTAGTTGAGTTATTAAAACATTTAAGTAATTGAGAATTTGTAGTATTGTATATATACAAAAAAAAGAAATTTAAATATTTATTTGGATTTTAATTCAAATGGGGGGAACGGTTAGTTGAATAAATAATAAACTTGGATGGGCGAAAGCGTTTCGTTTGATCGTAGGTTTTTGTTATATCAAATGCAAATAAAAAGGTGGAGTTTACTCCTTTTAGAGAAGAGCTGCTCGATTAATTAAACAAAACATATGATGATAAATAAGCCTACCCAAAAAAAATCGCTACAAAAACAAAAAAAATACACCGAGAAAGAAACCAATTCAATTCAATAAACAAAGATAAAACAAATTTCATGTACCTCCAAAAGGTAAGGTATACCAGGGCAGTCTTAAAAATCAATTTTTCGTATAAAATTCCACCTCCGTTACAATTACAATTTTTCAAGAGGTTGATGTGTCATGACAGTGGGATGTTTCAGTGGTGGGATTGCTAGGATTGAGTTGTGCGAGTAAGTTTTTACTACTCTTCACGCGCGTACATTTCGTTGCGTACGCCGGAATATCATTCCACGTTTCATAATACTCATCGTACGATTCCTGTAAGTTTGACGAGTTGCTCAGTGGCGATGCAAAGTAGCCCAACTTCGCTTCCTCGTCGGCCGCGGCTTTGCGCTCCTCTTGCAGTATCTTATACGCGGCCGCTTGCAGCTTCTCCAGCGGAATACTTCTCAACGCTTTGCTCTTTTTCTTTTTCAGCAAACTCATCACCAATTCGTTTACTAATTTATCACTAATGGGACTCGATGGCGAGTTGATGCCGCTCGACGAGAAGCTCTCATAGTCGCTGGAGTGCGTCAGCGGCAGTGAAAGACTTTCTTTGCGCGTTTGTAGCATTACGCTGGTTTTCATATCACATTCATCATCGATATAGTCACAATCACATTCCTCTTGGAGTAGTTTGAATAAACGCGAATGTGTTGCGGCGCGTTGATACTTTGTCATCTTGCGCAGCTCCGAAAATTCCGACTCCGTGTCGGATATGTGTGAGGTGACTCCGGAATCAATATCGTCTTCGCTGTTATCATCATTATTATTATATTTACTCTTGTTGTGCGCCTTATCTTTCGACTTATTTTTGCAGCTGCTGCGCTTTTTATTTGAATTTCGGCTGGCATTATGTAGCGCACGAATGCGATCCTTAATCGATGGTATTTTCAGCTCGTAGTTGTTATTCAAGTCGCACACTTCTTTATCGGCTTTGACGGTGAGCGAGTCATCGTAGCGTCTACTACAGCTGCTATTGCTAGAGCTTGTAGAGCTCGTGTCGCTATCATCAAATTCTTGATCAAGATTCAACTCATTTGCAAGCTTGTCTTCTATTATAGTATTGTGGCAATCATTCACATCTTCTATGTTGTGTTCAAATTGAATTTCATCCTCAATTGTATTGTGGCAATCATTCACATCTTGTACATTTTCATTTTTAATTTCATCCTCAATTTCGTTGTCAATATCTGTATCATTCAAAGCTGAATCACTCAATTTAGCAGTTTGTGGTTGCAGTAAATCCACACCGATAAACTCAATCGGCTTGAAGCATTCAAACGATATTTTAAGATTGTTTTTAATCGACTTGAGACATTCATCCAATCCAAAATCAAATTTGGGCGGTACTAATGTTTCTTTATGTTCCGAACGCTCAAATACTAAATTCGATATTTTATAATCATCGACGGTAACCTTTTCCACAAATTCTTCATTATTTTCAACTTGAATCGATTGTCGTTTTTCTTCCAACAGATTGCTAAGTATATCAATCGTATCCTCAATATTTCCTTGCTTCTTCGATTTAATCTTATGCTCATCGGTAATCTTACAAGTCTCGCTTTGCTGATTAACTTTATCGACTTTCGTATATTCGCTGGTAACTTTATTGCTCACTTCATTGGATATACTGTCAGTATCCTGAATGGTGGTGATAGAATTGGTTTCTTTACATTCAAGCGTTTCACGATCATTGTCTGTGTCTATCGTATTTGAAGTTGTTGTCTCTTCCACGGCTGTCGTTTTATGAACGCCATCTTCCACTTCCATTGCATACATTGTATCTCTGTACGAATTGAATAAGTTTTTGCGCTTTGGTAAGATATCATCGTCGTTTTTAATTTGACTCCAAAAGTCAATTTCATCTTCTTGCTGTTGCGAGTCCTCCATTTCAACTTGTTCAGTATTAATTTCTTGTGTTGCATCATCTAAACCATTACTTACTGGATGTACAATTTCGATAGAAGCTTTTATTTCGTTATCCATTTCAA
>JARJDW010015326.1:0-14096 GCA_030264715.1 Adinopsis sp. GC000173 | reverse complement strand
TAGAGGTTGCCTTCCTGATTCTTACTGCCTAAGCATTTTTTTGTTTACCGTTACCTGCCGCGAGACGGGGATAGAGACGTATGTAAACAAGGCAAAAAAGGACGGAGGCATGTAAAATAATTAACAAGTTGTAAAATTGCTTTTTATGAACTGTATAATAGAATATTTTAAGAGAAATACTATTTATATAATTTCATTTACATTTAACATAAGATTCACAAATATATATACAAATACAAGTTGTATATGAATTGTTTTGTATTTAATAGAATCAGGGTCTATTGCAATTTCCAATAAGACTAATTAATTTTGCAACTTCCAAGTTAAGCGGTACGATTTGAGCAACCTTTCTCTGCACGATTTTAATTGAATTATTGTGTATGAAAAGTACATGATGTAACTTGCAAATAAAGCTTTCGAGAAAGACAGAAAATATATTGTGTATTGTGTTGCTTTCATAAATGAACAATATATTAATGTAATATGAATTTTAATTTTTTTTCGAAAATAAAAGATCTTTATTTTTACTCATTGGTGTTAAGTATTATGTTGTATGTAGGTACATGATAGAAGCGTTTAAAAGTTTTAATAAAACTTCATAATCATTAATTTTCGTTGTTGCATTTTTAAGTGCGCGAACAATAATTCTATATAAGTAATAAAACTACAGCAATGAATAGAACAATGCCTTTGGTAATAAGTTTTAGCATTAATTGCAAGAATTCAGCGCTTAGAGCATATTTTACAATATAATAATTTACTCGGCTGTAATTAAGAATTACTAGTTGCTAGACATAAATAATATTCATTATTACAAAACTGTAATCTACAAACAACAGTTCTAACACAATGCACATCAACAAAAAAGGTTCCTTTGAAATTTCAATCAAAAACCAGAATTTAATTGTTATTAAATGAGGTTTTGTTTAATTACAAAATCCGCCGAATTATAATAATTGCTAGGCGAAAAAGTTATTAATAATTTTACATAATTGTATAATAATTAATTCCCAAAACGCTCTTTATTTTCATTTGGGTGGAAACAAAAACGTTTTTGTTGATTGTAATGAAATTAAAATCGATTGACATTTATCAATAGTATGACCGAAATCTAATTAGTAGACGTCCATATTATAAAAATAACATGACCATTATTATTTTTTCAGAACTTTTTCAATCAAGTGTTCGTGTTTGAGAAAATAAAAGTAACAAACAAGTGAGAACTTCAACTTTTCTTATCAAACAAATGTTACGTATTTATAATATAAATAAACCGTAATTAAATTTATATTAAAAACGCAACAACAATTCGCAAACGCAAAGTATATTATTTGAAACGTTCTGACCATAAAAAATACGAAAATAAATAAGGGTTTTTCCCTCATTTTTTTTCTTTCTCGCATTTTTTTCGCTTTTGTGTGCGCTGCGTGTTACACGAAAATAATGAAGAATGTCTGTTAGGACGTACTTTTATTTAAACTTAATAATAATGGTAAAAAATCAAAGAATAAAAATATAAATGAACATTTTCCGGACTTTTTTTGTACTTAGTCGTACAAAAAATATCTTCTTTATTAAATCTGTTCATTAATATATTTTAGCGGTGGCACAAAATAAAAATAGATTTTCCCATACTGCTTGAACAAACATTAAACCAGTTTCTAGTATTTAAAAATCACAGAGTTTAAGCTAACAAGCCACTGAAAACTATTCTAGCATTTTTTGCGCTTAAATCAATAGCCACCGCTTTTTATGTAATATATGTATTTTTGCAGATTCACAAAGTGTGTTTGAAAAAGTTTTTTTGAGTTGCAAACGCATCTCACCTGGAAGGCATAAACTTTCCAATACACCAAAAAACAATACAAAACTAGACTGTGTACATGCTTGCAACCTAAACGTATCTACATACATACATGTAGTATCAATTACGTAAATATTGACTAGAATAACACATTTGTTTTCAAATCGGTTTTCGTTAATTACTTTTCGTCATTCAAACAATTTTATCATTTTTGTTATTTTTGTTATTTTTGTAAAAACTTGCGAGGGTAAATTGGTTATCTTGTTCGTTGGTATATTACAGGACATTAATATGTCATAATTACGACTGAAAAATTTATAACACTAATCTTAATTTTACTTTTTTTATAGAGATTGATGCGCTAAAAAATTGACAAAAAAACAACTGTACATTTCATGTAACAGCTTTTTGCGCGTAATCTTTTCATAGATTTTAGATGAAATCAACATTTTTCGATAAAACTTTTTTAAGCGATTAAAAACGTAATAAAATATTTATGTAATTGTTACACGATTTAAAAATTCTTCCGCTTAACTATCGCTTAAATTTATTTAAAACTAATACAAAAGTTTTGCGAATGATTTGAAGAGTTCTGCGAAAGCACTCTCATTCTTATTAATTGCTGAAAGTCATGGCATTCAACAAAATTTTAAAATGAATAATGAATAAGTTAATTAGGTACCGACATGATATTCTTCAACGTTTAACATTTTCTCTATATAGAGAGTTTAATTAAATGGTTGTTTTTTGTTTACCCCTTTTTTCGGCGATGTGATATAGATTTATTGTATTTAGAAAATTTCTCGATGTTGTTTTTTAATGGTACATGTACTTGTGTATATTTTTAAATCCAATAAATCACACAACTTGTTTCATTGTTGATAAAGCATTATTGTAATAGAATTTTCATTCAAAGAAAATGAATATTGTTTTGTTAGATTACTGTAACATATATGTATAAAAGCAATATATAAATCAGGAACTTGTTTTATATATACACTTTTAAAAACTAGGCAAATCGATAAAACGCATTAAAAGTATTGAAAAACAATGTGCGAGAGAAGAAAGGAAATGTGCTTTGATACGCCGAGTTATTAATCTAAATATTAAACTTTGTAATAGTTGTGATTATTCTCAATCTGAGCCACACAAAAACTTTTCAATGCTTCTAGATATTTGTGTTATTGTCTTTAAAACATTGCGTATTGTATATCGAACGTACGCTCCTCTTTCCCCATCTTCTATTACTTCCATCTAATACACAAACTTGGAAAAAGCTTAAAATTTTTCTTTTATTTGATATATTACAACCCATATCAAATCTTTAAAAAGTTGTAGGCGAGCCAGCAGAGAATATACACAAAAAAAAGAAAACATATTATGCTTGAATAGAGTTGCCATTTATTTATACCCCCCGTATTTCTGGATTTTTAGCGAAGAGAAGGAAAAAAAACGGGTCATAATTTCTATGCGTGTTGCATCTGAATTAAAAACTTTCCTTTTCTGCCCCTTTTCTTGATAAAACATTAGCTTTTGACGCACACAACAACAAAAAAATGCGATCGCTCGCTGGCAGTGAAAGATGGAAAACTTTTTGAAAGCTTTTAAAAATCTCACATTTCATTGCTCTAATAAATTTGATATATCTATCAACAATGATATTTCATTTCATAACGTGCACTAGACACATTTATTAATCAATAATCGCAAATAAAATTTATTCGGATGTGATTTTAGTATAAATCTTGGCTGTCACGTAAAAACTAATCGCAGCAATAATTAAACAATACTTTAGTGAATCGTAATTAGAAGCGAGCGCTACATTTTATTAACGAGATTACGAACACAATAAACATGTCGCGATTTTTATTACGCATTTTCACATTCATCACTCGAAACGGAATCGATGCCCGATCCATCTTTGGCAATTTATGGCATAAGCTTTTTTTTAAAGCCGCCCTACAGCTCGAAAAAACAATTTTTAGTTTAATTCAGATGCTATTAAATTATTATATGCGCTGTATGTTGGTTCACAAGTGGTTTTGTATGAGAATGTTAGTGATTAATATAAGCACCGCTTATTCACTAAAAAGAGCGACCTTTTCGAATTGTTTACAGGACACTCGAAAAAAACCCAGCCCAACAAAATGATGCATCATATCCTTTTGCAACGGACATTTATAGTCACTCGTTTCATAATATATATCGCTCGTCGTCCTATTCAAACACAGAGAGAAAAAAAACAAACACACGCCGGCCGGCAGACCTACCGGCCACCACATAGGAAATCTTATTTTGTTTTGTAACCGGTAAAATGCGAATCTTAAATCACGCATAATAATAAAATTACGGTTTTTGCGGCATAAACACAACAAAATTGCTTATAATCATATAATGTGAAACAAGCGTTGCCACACCCTGAGCATTTCCTTCCATTATTAATGCGTACTTTGTTGCATATAATAATAATAATATTATTTTTATTAAATGGAAGTAATTCGATTGCTTTTTATATACCTAGGTTTTCCTATGTATTCAAAAATACCAGGATGGGATCCCTGCTTTATATAGAAGAATAAATCAACACAGTTATACTTTATTTTACTTTTATAATATTTAATATTTTATCTAAATTATAAAATGAAAGTATCCATAAATATAAACTTTAATTAGACTTACTATTAGGTATTTACAATTACATTTTGTGTTTTTAACGAGTTGCATGGCGAGACTAACAAACAATTTATTGCATTAAATATTGATAATGTTTTTTTAATATTTCAATTTAAGTATTTTTCTGATTATAATTAGATTAAAATTGGAATTATAATAGGTTTTCCTTTCTCGAAACAAACTTAAATTGCAATGTTGTCTTGTATACTACAACATAAACGTACGCTTAAATTAATTATTTTTTTCAAACTATGCAATGGATTGCGGGTAATTGGTATGACATCGGACTCCTTGATTGGCTACTTGAGTCTTTGCAACGAAATAATTTTAACCACTTCTATTCGAATTTACAACGAACTCATTATAGCAACAAATTAAGCAAAAAATATTTTATTTCAACTAATTTATAGGTATAACTGAAATTTTTTAAATCATCTTATTTAAAGTTTGAGTCAAACTACTCTGTCCAAAAAGTAAGATCAATTTTCAGTTTAATTAGTCCAGGTAAATCGTACATCAATTATTTTTTTTATAACTTGTAAGTATTGTAATAAACATCTGTAACAATATTCCCATCAAAACATGCATTAGTTTTTGTTTTACGTCGAATGTTATAGGACGCTAAAAGTGCATGCGGCGATTATTACAATATTGAGCAAAAAAGTTGGATTAAATTTTGTTTGGGGAATGAAATTTTGGATGAAGAAATGTTCGAAATCTTACAAAAAATCTTCTGGGGCCATGTTTTGGCAGAAAGCAATGCTTACAAGTGGTGGAATCAGGTAAAAGAAAGTCGAAAAGGCTTTGAAAATGAAGAACGCTTCGTACCCTTGCCGACATCAAGAAAACCAAAGAAATTGTGCTTGGCTTTCTAAATACGTCTGTTTGGGACTTGTTGGTATGTTAAAAGAGTGGCAATATCATTTTGGAAGATATTTTGGGCCTAAAACCTGGAAATTATTCACCTCTCTCTCACAATGTACTAATTCTTAGTGACTTTATCATCAAAAATCCTGTGCATATCGATCCACAACTACCGAATTCCTTTTATTTAGTATCGTATCACTTATGACTATCCTAGAATCTTAAAAGACCAATGTGAAAAAACTATTTTAGTTTTGGGATGATAGAAGAGGTGAAGCATAATTGCCGCATACATTTTTTGCGCCGTATAACATTCGACATAAAACAAAAACTAATGAATTTTTTTACCTAAAAATTGTTACAGACATTTATTAATGATGTGCGATTTGCCTGCACTATTGAAATTAAAAATTGGTTTTACTTTTTTGACACAATAGTACTTTGAAAACTGTGCCGATAAATATTTATCACCTATTATTTTCGTATTAATTGTTAATTAGGCATGTGTAGAATTTTAAAAAATAATATGGATTTGCAAATGACAAATAGAAATGCTTTATAAATCATGTAGGTGTCACTGAATAAATAAGTAGGTTTAATTGAATGATTTATAACTTTTATGATGTGTGATATTGAACATTATTTTTAAATTACATTCCCTTGCCAACTTTCATTTACTGTAAACTTAATTGACTTATTACTAAAAATAGTATTTTGCAATTATATATTAATATAGAAAGTTTGTTATCTTCGATAAATTATTAATAGATTTATGTGTAGTAACTAGTTAGATACATACATTTTAGTGTTGTATAAAAGTAACATTTTCTTAGAATTATGATCCTCGCCTACACTCACTTGTTAAACTGATCATAAATCTTATAACTGGAGGCTCTCAATAATATATAGACGTTCTAATTATAAACTAATTATCCCAATCATGAATTAAAATGCTGTTTGATTGACTGATGGAGATTTGTGCTTCCGAGATTTGTCATATTGAACATTTTGTATGCGAACGAACCGCTTTACAAACATATCCACTGATGTGTACGTGTAATCAAAGAGACATCTATTATAATGTGTACAAAACTAAATTTGCTTATCACGTAATGCATTCAAGCAAAAGCGAGTCATGACTAAAGTATGTATATGCAACTGAATGAACATCTGTTGTATTATCCATCCATAAATGCCTTGCATTTTTGTTGCAGCGCGAGTTCGCGTTCGTGTGTAATATAACTAAAATTATATACTTTGTACTTACGTATACTCGGCGGCGGCGGCGGCGGCGCGGCTATAAACGATTTCAGCCGTTATCGTTGTCAGAAAAATTAGCGACCGAAAAACTTTTTAATTTTCGCACTTTAATTCAATTGTTTCCGTGCTTTGAAATGCGCGCATTTTTTGCCGGTTCGCTCGTTTAAGGCGCAAACCGGGGGCGGGTGTATAGGAGCAAAGTTCATGATCGTAATCTGCATGTAATTACCTGTAATTTTGTACGTAACAGCCCCTATTTAATTCCACCAGCTGTTGAAGATAAAAAAAAATGTATGTATATATAGTATATGTATACGTACAATATATATAGGTATATAAAATATATATATGTAGAGGAAAGCCTATACACTCTCAATTTAATTCACTTTCCTGGTCGCATTTTTCATTTAATTAAAGTGTTTTAATTTTTTTGTAGCTTTTATTTTTTTGAATAGGCAACTGAAATGTCAAAGCTTTATATAACAAATGAAGCTCGGCAGTTAATTATTCATATTTTACATTTATTTTAATTACTTTAAGTTGCTTTAATTAACATTGCAACGTCGGTTGCACAAATACTAATGAATTTATTTCAACTTTCCAGTGGCATATTTTTATTATTTTAAATGCCTCCTGCTCTTTAACTAATTTACTTATTAAGCAACCGTTTTTTTCATCTAGCCATTTAATTAGAATAGTAAACAAGTGAATATTATGCGCGCCGTTCTCGTTCGCGTTCTCGTTTCGCGTATTGCTGATCAACGATTTTCGTTGGGAAAAATAAACAGCGTAAACGAAATTTTCATTTCACAAGTTGCTTGTTGTGTGGTATTCTTTTAGTGTATTGTGCGGTTATATTAATGCAAAATTTCGGGTTTTTGCCTTAATAAAATTTCGCTTATTTGCAATTTTACTTAACCCGCAACAAGCGAAAATGTGAAATGTATGTGTGTGTTGTTACGTACATGTTGTTGTTGTTATTTTTTACTTAGAAAAATGTGCTTTTGTATTTTGTCGGCAAGTGAAATAAATTTTATTATCTTTGAGGTTTCAAAGGGCTTGTAATATCTTACGTGCATGTGTGTGGTATTATTATTATCAAAAGCGGAAATTTTCTGCAATGTTAGGTATTTTTCTTTTAATTCAATTCTCTATTATGACCCTAACACTAGCTTGACACATATGATGAAAATTGTCAACATTAATGTAGACGTTTCACCTTTGTATAGTATTTTTAGCGATATTTCATTGCTATTGTAAGTCTAATAGGTTAGGTAGGTATACCTTTATATGTATGAACGTAATAGGTGTAATGCGATAATACACAGACAGACAAATTTAACATAAAATAATTTGCAAATTTTCAACATTCATTCAGCGCAAATTTTTTCCGTTGCATAATTAAATTTTACACGTCAAAGTTTCCATTTATTTATACAAAGTGTTAGGGTGGTAAAATGAAGGCGCAAAGTTATAAATTTTGGGTTGGAAAATAACAAAGTTAAAATGAGATTTGTCATAAGTTTATTTATTTTTGTAATAGAATCAGCACGCCAATGTTTTTGCATGTAATGTGGTTAATACATATAAAGCTCTGTCAATGTTTAAACCGCAATTTTGTAAATTATATTATGTATTTAACATATCACGATTGTATTAGACATTCAACATGAGCGAATTAATACGAATTTACTTAATAGACCAAATTTAACGTATTGATATTTATCGAACGTGCTTTTTCAAACTTAAACCGCGCCACGCCTTTTCATTTACTCGAACAGCAGCATTTATTACAAAAAACGTTCAAACTGGAAAATATATGACAACTAAAACGCACATTTCATAATGTTTGCTCTAAAATATCGTACATTCACTTCAAGTTGGTAACATCATTGATTATCTATAGAATCATATTTTATGCTTTAAAGATAAGGATTTTACATCGACTTTTTACTTTGTATAATAAAATTTTTATGTATTATGTATTAGAGGATAAAGACGTTTTTCAAATATAATATTTATTTATAAAAGTAAATTGTCTATGATAGATATACATATATATGTATATTACAATACAATAATTTAATTAAATATAATAAAAGTGGAACAATCTGTGGAAGTAAATACCTCTATATAGATATATATATCATCCAATAAAAGAACGCATTCGCATTTTAATCAAATAAATTAATTATATTGCAATTCGAAAAGAAATCAATAGCAATAAAGCAATTACTTTAAATTTTTCTCATTTGTTTTTATTCTACATGCATACATTAAGCGCACAAGAATACAGCGAACAAGCTTCGAATTTTAATAGGATTTGTATAAAATATAATAAGAATGCACGACCAACAATTCGTAAAACAGATTTATGATTCTCAATTTTAAAATATATGTATATATATATATATATATATATAACCTCTAATTTCATTTATTGATTTATTACAGTATACTTATCTAATTACATGGTACGGGGTCAATAATTTAGATTGAGGATTTGAACGAAAACTTTCGGCAACATCGAAATCAAACAGTAATGAAGCTTAGTTTGTTAACAACGCACCAGGATTATTGTTGCAGGTGTACAAACATGATAATGTGATTAGCAGCACATTGATATTATATTCACTTTCTTGTTTTGGGGGAACAACATGCAATTATTATTAATAAAATGGCATAAAAAATTTAGATTGTTATCCGGCTTTAAACTAATGTTTTATTAAATTGGTGTGTTAAAAGGTGGCAATTTTAATTTTTAAACGCATCATTTTTCTTCGTAAAAAACACTTTTCCGTGACAAATTTTAGTTAAATTGCAATTTTGTAAAACGAATGCGTTGATGAATTTACCTACCTAGACTATAAAATATTTCATACTCTGCTGTTTTGAACTGAAAATTTCACAATTATAAGTTTTAATACTTATAACTTATACGCTTAATAACGATGTATCTAAATTAATACAACGAATCTAATGAACATCATTAAAAGTTGAAAGTAATTTTTTACTCTAAACTTTACATGCAAAGCATATGTATTGTGTCTTATATATATATATATATATATAATAAACATTAAACAATATCTTCTTCAAGCTTAACTTATTGCTATTTAATACGCGATAAAAACTTGGCAAAACCGCATAGAAAAGGAACGTATGGTGATGTCAAAATACAATACATAGTGAAATGTTCGCAAACAATTTATGTGTTTTTGGCAATAAGAAGCATTTTACGAAAATTAATATTGTGGGTTGGCTCTTCTAAATTATTACTTAATTATTTGGCGTTCCACATTTAATTGACGTTTATATCTAATCTCCACCGAGAATTATCGTAAAAATCATTTTTATTTTTGCTCCAAGTATCCAAATACGGCGGAACCCCTATATACGTCCATTCGTGATACTTACTTCGATATATTTGTATGTCTTCAATTCGATATACGACATTTCTTAAATGGTTCAATTATATTATGAACAAATTTATGAAAAAATAGTTTTAATTAAAAAACATAGAAAACGAAAGGTATGGTAATGTCAAAATACAATACATAGTGAAATGTTCGCAAACAATTTATGTTTATGTGTTATGTTTTGGGCAATAAGAAGCATTTTACGAAAATTAATTTTGTGGGTTGGCTGTGTTTTAAATTATTATTTAATTATTTGGCGTTCCACATTTAATTGACATCTATATCTAATCTCCAACGAAAATTTAATTAATTTTAGATAACTTTATAATTTATTTATCATTTTATTTTAATCTCATTAAAGAATTACAATTCTAAATTTAAGCTTATTTTCGAAATAAATTTTGTTAGTGTGATGTGTTTAGTTCAATCCAGCCAATTTACTGCACAATACCAAAAATTATAAATTATCCGAAATGTTAAATTGGTTGAAAATGAATTGAATTAATTTATAATTCCGAAAATTTAAATCTAAATTTATTATTATACTAATTGTATAATTAATTTTGTGCGAGCGGAATTTTTTATGGTTTTTAATTCAGATATTTTACGTTTTACAATGCGGAGTGTTAATTTATCTAAATTACATTCTAGATAAAACTAAATAAAATAGAATTAATTGATAAAATTTTAAGCGCACGACGGATAATTAATTTTCTAATTAAATTAAGCTACCTAGCCTGGTACAAGCTTAAAAATGATTGTACCATTCTAGCATGAAACACATAAAAGTTAGTTTTATTTTGGTATGTGAGAAGACATGGTTTCAATTATTATTTAACGATCCATAAAAGTAAAGCCTATTCATTCGCTATATGGTGTAAAAAGAGGATAACACACCGTCGAGAAAAGAGAATGTCATACGTTCTAACATCATATTTCATCACACACTTACGTAAATTTTATTTGCGCATTAAATTTCTAATCATTACAGCCGGTTCCTACTAGACTAGATAGCACTATAAATATAAAACATTTTACGGTAACCGTTCCTAGAATGGAATACGTAAAGAGGCTACGCCACCTGACAAAAAAATCCTTTTATATTATTAATTAATGCGTAGATTAAGCTTTCATCATCATTCGCACTACTAGTATGCCATTATACAATGCGCACATTTAATTAATTTTGTCAAAACAAACATTTAGCAACAATAGCGCGAATAGTAAATATAGTGAATGGTGAATACAATTTTTCTCTGTTCTCATTTCAGTGGTGCCTGACGGCGTACCGACTATTTCAGTGGACAGGGCTGGATTGGAACGGGGTGGACCGCTTATCGCTGAATGCACAACGCCGCCGGCATTTCCCGCACCGAACTTGACCTGGTACGTCAATGATCAAAGGGTACGTATCAATTTTTTTTCGCTTTCTCCTCATTGTACACTAATTAGTATCGCAAAGTTTTTGAAAAGTTTTCATCGAAAACCTTTTGATCGCTATAATTTAATCATTAGCCTTAGAGCTCACTTAATTATCCTACATTGATGAATATTAATTTGCGGTTGTTGCTTGGATGTCGCGTTGTTCTCGTCGGCTTTTTTTCCTCACTCGCTCGTAGAGCATATTTATTATATTAATAAACTTTTCGTTGGCCGTGTATTAAAACTTTTCTGATAAATTCGTTTAATTTTATTTCTGCGGTTGGATTTTTCTAACACTCAAACTTTAATTAGCGATATTTGCATAGAACATGAACAATGATCCATGCATATGTTACATACTAATTTGTTTTCCTGTGGAGAGATATGCAACGATAAATTTATCTCATAAAGCTGATGAGGATGGATTTGCACAACTTTCATTATTCGAGCGCGCATTTTTCGCCGCGCGTCGCGTATGAATAAATTAGTCCCAAACATAGCATACAGCGAAATAACATAAATTATGCCACTTAATGGTGAAATCAAGGTGCAAACAAACATCTTATGCATGTTCAAATCGGTTTACATGATTTCAACTTTGTTGCTTATTAGAAATTAATTTCTATTTTGTTTGATGTCGAACACACAACAAAGCGCGGTGACATTCTTACTAGCCACAAACAACAAGTTTCAATATTCTAATACCGAACATCGATTTTACTATAATCAATTGATATCTGTCATAAACTTTTGTTCGACGAGAAAGCACTGCATTTGAATTATCGCCTACGACATTTGATTAGATAAAACTTTACGTTGGGATATGGAAATTTTAAATACTTTAAACCATTCAATAATCGTCATTCTATATAGTGAAGTAATGCAATTCTTGTTTGGAATTATAAGGTTTAAAAAGTAGAATAATGGCAAACCTTATGACAATCATATTTTGTGGATTTTTTATGTTATTTTTTACTTTCCTAGTAAAAAAAAACAAAAACACTTTGAAATATTATCCAAATCAATACAAGCGTATAAATAGTAACTGAATTTTCATTCTATTTTAAAATTTTCAAGTTGCCAGATTAAAACAATAAATACACAAATTAATTAAACTAATGCTTTTAAATATCAAACATGTTTTTACATTTTTTGATTAGATATTATTTTTCACTTGACCATTTAATAATTTTAACAAATCACTTTGATGTTTGTTTCAAATTTTTGAGTGTCCAAATAATAACATTTTTTTTATTTGCTTTTTATAATATATAGATAGTTCGAAACGAATTAAAAGCTGAATAAAAGAAGAAGAAAAGTAAAATAATGGCAAACCATATGACAATCATATTTGTAGATTTTTTATATTATGTTTTACCATACTTTCCTAGTGAAAAAAACAAAAACACTTTGAAATATTATCCAAATTAATACAAGCGTATGAATAGTAACTGAATTTTGATTCTGTTTGAAATTTTTCAAGTTGCCAGATTAAAACAATAAATACGCAAATTAATTAAACTAATGCTTTTAAATATTAAACATGTTTTTACATTTTTTGAATAGATATTATTTTTCACTTCACCATTTAATAATTGTAACAAATCACTTTGATGTTTGTTTCAAATTTTTGAGTGTCCAAATAATAACATTTTTCTAATTTGCTTTTTATAATATATAGATAGTTCGAAACGAATCAAAAGCTGAATAAAAGAAGAAGAAAAGTAAAATAATGGCAAACCTTATGACAATCATATTTGTAGATTTTCTTTATTATGTTTTACCATACTTTCCTAGTGAAAAAAGCTAAAACACTTTGAAATATTATCCAAACCAATACAAGCGTATATATAGTAGCTGAATTTACATTCCATTCTAAATTTTTCACGTTGCCAGATTAAAACAATAAGTTAACAAAGTAATTAAATTAATGGTTTTAAATATTTAACATGTTTTTATATTACATTTTTCGAATAGATATAATTTGTGCGTATAATGAATATATAATTGGCAATTATTTTAACAAATCACTTTTTTAGTTGCTTTGAATTTTTAAATATCCAAACAGATAGTTCAAAACGAATCAAAAGCTGAGTAAAAGAAAAAAAAAGTAGAATAATGGCAAACCTTATGACAATCGTATTTGGGAAATTTTTATGAACACAAACACTGAAACATTATTGAAATCAATACAAGCGTGTATAACTAAATTTTCATTCCGTTCTAAAATTTTCACGTTGCCAGATTAAAACCATACGCAAGTAAAACTTTTAAACAAATGCTTTAAATATTAAACATGCTTTTACATTTTTCGAATTGATATTATTTATGCGTATAAAAATTTGCTTTTTACAATATATAGATAGTTTGAAACGAATCAAAAGCTGAATAAAAGATTGTGGATTAAATATTGTACAAATAAATGATTTTTATTTAATAATAAGTTATAGATTAACAAAAAAGTCTATTACAAGGTACAAGTATAAAAATATTTAGAAATATTTGTAGAATTAAGTAATTTGTATTGGTTGTTTCACTATAGGTTTGTTTTTTATTCCAAAATGTTCATGAACATGCACAATTTGTGCAGTTTGTCTGTTTTTTATTCCCCATGCACACAAATTTGACAGCTTTGACAGTTTGCACCGTGTTCT
>JARJDW010015325.1:0-17376 GCA_030264715.1 Adinopsis sp. GC000173 | reverse complement strand
CATCAAACCGCAACCATTTATTATAAACTAAGCCATTTTTCTTGTTTCTACACAAATTTTTTTCTTGTTCATAGTATGCACCTTTTATGTCACTTCACGTTCATTTTCTCTAAATATTGGATTGGTAAGAAAGTAAATACGTTTTTCACATATAGTAAATGTTATTGCATTTTTTTAAATGGCTTGTGTTTATGATGAATTCGCCATTTCAGCATTTGATATTAGTCACATAGAACTTTCTTGTGAAGCACATGGCTTGTGATTTCTTTTAAAACTGTTTGCTTAAGTCAATTCTAAAACGGAACGCAAAAATGAACATTTTTGGCGCATTCAATTGTAAATCGGTTAAATTGGCTTTCCATAACTCATCTAGATCCTTAATTATTAACTTCGGCGTGAAAAATTTTTACGTCACGGCTTATGTAACTTATTAACAATTTTTTCTTAGGTCCTATTTGCATCATTCGACTATTCTTTTTTAATAAATTTTACAAATGATTCATAGATAGCTTTGTATTGGTTATGTAATGATTCATTCTCTTTATTTGTTTGCAATTTAATAGTAAATAATATTCGTTTCAAAAGATTTCCTGCATTAATTAACTTTTGCTTTATGTTGAACTCTATTTGTTCAAATTCATGTGTTGTTTCAGTTTGTTTTCTTGTTTTCGGCTGTTTTAGTTGTTTTTTCTTGTTTTTTGTTTACATCTGAAGAAATTAACTATGAATTTCACTTGGATTCATAATGTACTTGACGCTCTACTACACTTTTTCCAGTAGTATTTCAGAATACGTAAATTTAAATTCAGAAAGTATCAAATGTATTTGAGATTAGTTATATGTAAGAGTCACAGAATATATAAAATCTGAAAATTATTTAGATTACATAAAAAAATTAATTTTCACTATTTTGATAATAAATTTTGCCCTCTTTTGTGTTGTTAGTTATGTCGTTAGTTATATGTAATTTGCACACTTTTTATTTAACCTACATAATATATAAAACACTGCATGAACGCAGATTAACATCATTCGTTTGATTCCACTGCAAGATAAACAACGAAACAACAATGTACAAAGTATTAGTAATCTGTTTAGTTGCCACTTTGGTGAATATTAATATAATTGGGCATATTTTTTGTTGCTATTGAAATGATTTTAATTAGATCGTGTGTCAAAATCGATGATGCTGAATCTGAACATGAGAATGGAATTGTCAAACGTGCCGCGCAACAACCAAGCGTCCTAGTACAACACGTACTATGCATCGTCCACGTAGCACAACCACCACCAAGAAACCCCTTCCAGCCAGTGGTTAGAAGTAATTTTCGATTAATTTTATAGCTTCTTATTGATTTTATGTATTCGAAATGATTAAATAAAGCATCGAACATTTAAAATTTGACCTTTATTTGTAAAATCTCTACTAATAGACTTGAAATAATGCCATTAGAAGGAGCGTAGACTGGGTTGCCAGTCTAACGCATTAATACTATTTTTTGTTTATGTTCAATATCACGCCTATATTAATAAATTCACCCTACTTGTAAAGCGTTTAAATAATAATAAACACATATATTTTTTTCATCTAAATAAAACTTCAACCCTGAATAAGTTGAAAAACTGCTTACTTGGGCAAATTTTCCAAGAAACGTTTAATCTGTTATATCTACTGAATACATTTTACACATCAATTGCATGTAAATGCAATAAAAACATTAACCAAAAGAAACAGATTCGTTTAATTACAGCAGTTTAAAACTAGAAGAATGAGCCTCATATTTTGTCAGGTATACCAAACATTCAATTAGGCGAAGCGAGTTTGCTAACTGTCTAGATTGATTTGTTACTGAGTGTGTATAGAATGATACTTACTGTTACTGCTATTGCTGAGGCATCATCGCGCTGAGGCGGTTGTGCGCGGTATTTCCCACGTATCGAATTAATGCAACCAAAGCGTCTGAGCACGCCGCGCACTCAACCCGGAACGCTTAGGTTGCAAATAAGAACTGGTACATAAGGTAGGATTCACCTATGCGAAAAACACACTATTATTATTCGAGACACGGGCGGCAGTTGAACGACATTATTTCGTTAATCGTGTGCAAATTACTTGAGAGCGAACAGTGAGAAACTGAGAGATANGCAACCAAAGCGTCTGAGCACGCCGCGCACTCAACCCGGAACGCTTAGGTTGCAAATAAGAACTGGTACATAAGGTAGGATTCACCTATGCGAAAAACACACTATTATTATTCGAGACAATATAGAAAAGAGAGAGAGAACGAATTACAACCGCGATCGGAAATCCGCAACAGCAAGGAGAAAGAGCCGCACCACAATTTACTACTGTGTCCAAAAAGTAAGGCCAATTTTTAATTTCAATAGCGCAGGCAAAACACACATCATTAAAAAAAATTCCTACTTTGTAAGCGTTATAATAAACGTCTATAACAATTTTTAAGTCAAAACTAAGACTGAATACATTGTGAGAGGTGTATTGTCAACGTTATGGCATTGGCTAATAATTTCCAGGTTTTAGGCCCAAAATATCTTCCGAAATGACATTGGTACTCTTTCGACATACCAACAAGTCCCGAACAGACATATTTGGAAATCCAAACACAGATTTCTTTGGTTTTCTTAACGTCAGCATGGGTTAATGCTCGTTCGAAGCATTCTTCGTCTTCAATACCTTTTCGACTTTCTTTTAACTGATTCCAAAAATATAATTGATGTACGGTTTACCTGGGCCAATTAAATTGAAAATTGGTCTTACTTTTTAGACCCAGTAGTAAGTTCAGCAATGCCAGTCATCCTGTCCTCCATATTATCGATTGTTGGGTGAGTACATACCTTTAGCTTACAATTTATAAGTTGTAAGACTTTATTTAATGATATAAATCTGTTGAATCTGTTCTTTAACAATCACACCGCTTGCCAAGCGGGTACGCCCTTGCACTCTACGAAGTGGTTGTAACAACACTTAGACCTGCTACATACTATAATCAAACGATGAGCAATACAACATACGATACGCTGCGGTGAGATTGAAAGAAATGGTACTTTCTTTCTGGAAAACCCTCTATTACTGTAAATGCTTTTATTTATGAGAAAGATATCATTATTTAAGCATAAAAACACTAAACAAGCTTTTGACTAATCTTCAGAGTTTACATTTTTTGACTGTACAGATTTTATACTTTTCGACTGTTCAGATTTTACACTTTTCGACTGTTCAGATTCTATACTTTTCGACTGTTCAGCTTCTAGATCATTCAACTGCTCAGCTTCTAAATCTTTCAACTGTTCGGATTTTATACTTTTCGACTGTTCAGATTCTATATTTTTCGACTGTTCAGCTTCTATATCTTTCAACTGTTCAGCGTCTATAACTTTGAATGGTTCAGATTTTATACTTTTCGGGTGCTCAGATTTTACACTTTTTGACTGTTCAGATTTTACACTTTTCGACTGTTCAGCTTCAATATCTTTCAACTGTTCAGCTTCTATACGTTTTAACGGTTCAGATTTTATACTTTTTGACTGCTCAGATTTTGCACTTTTTGACTGTTCAGATTTTATACTTTTCGACTGTTCGGCGGCTATATTTTTCAACTGTTCAGCTTCTGTACGTTTTAACGGTTCAGATTTTATACTTTTCGACTGCTCAGATTTTACACTTTTTGACTGTTCAGATTTTATACTTTTTGTCTGTTCAACATCTATATCTTTCAAGTGTTCAGCTTCTATACGTTTCAACTGTTGTTTTAGTTTGGCGACCTCTGCCTTCAGTTCATCCCGCTCCTTTACAAGAGCGCCTCTTGGATTATCGTCGGATTCGATACTTTTCAAATATTCAGCTTTTATACTTTTCAACTGTTCATTTGATTTAGCTAGCTGTGCCTTCAGTTCGTTTCGCTCCTTTACAAGAATGCTTCTTGGCTCATCGGTTTGACCATCTGTAATTGCAAACAAAAAATTAGAAATTATATAAGTATAGATTACTTAATGCTTCACCATTTACATCCATTTGAACATGTACCTTGACATTATTTTCCAGCTCGATGGCATGTTCAAACCTGTCACAACGCCCAATTTCAAACAAACGCAAAACGTGCTTAAACATTTCAAGATTCTGCTTATCCTCTTCGTAAAACAACAACTTTATTCGTAAGTCTTCATTAGCAATTTTTAATTCGTCAAATTCTTCTTTATGAACATCTATGAGTTCTCGAAATTTCGCATACCACTTTAAGAATGTATTCGTATCCAATATACTCCTCGGTTCAGCATGGATGTTAATGCACAATTCGATAGTAACTGTTTCACTTCTAAGGAATTTTGTGTTAACAATGTAATCATTTAGTATATACTTAGATTGGTACTGAAAAAAATAAAAATGGATTTAGTATAGGTTTGAATAATAGGAATTTCTTTAAAACATACACCACGAGTCATGAAATATTCAGCAGGAAACTCTAAGCCCTCGCGTTGCATTGTATCAAGATTTATTATCGCAAATTTGCAGTAAATGGCACTTTGCCATTTCTCCGGTGTTTTACTGAGACATTCAAGATTTATGCTGATTCTCCCACAATAAGTGGCTATAGTTAATTTCCACTCTAAATTGTTTAGAATAAATGTTGTAAATGCGGTAGCTTGATTTTGTTTATCAGGAGCTTTCATGCAATAAGATGATTTAATTTGAAAGATTAATCTAATATCTTTTTGGTGTGGTAGCTGATTTATCGATTCTTCATAGCTTTCAACGAATTTGATCATTTTAGACATTCTAAGAGTAGAAAGATAACGATGTGTGGGTAATAGACTTGCAGATTGGTAACACGAACAAGCGAACCTTTTAACTGCAGAACTGCTTTACTCTGCACCGCAAATAATAGAATGCCCAGTTTATCCGTGTTTACACTACATATTGAGACCGACAACAATTCAACTTTTAGTTTTTCTCATAAATAATTCGCATTTTGGACATGCAGTATTTGCAAAGTTAAATAAGCGTTATACGTCATTGCAGTCAAAATATTTCGCAATACCAACATAATTTAACTTAGGATTTCCACGCTGATTTCAACATAGATTTAGATCACAGACAATATAACAGAAGCAGATGGGAATAGTCTATGTAAATGTAAATTTATGTCGCAAAAAATTTTAGTTTTTTGCGTGACCGCCAAAAATTGTGCAGTGTTGGAAACTACTTTTTTGTGAATATATAGGCAACTTAAAATACAGTAAAATTGCGACAAAATTCTCCTATAATAATTCCCATCTGCCTCTATTATATTGTTTGGGTCTAGATTTTAATGGTTACCTTTTTTTTCTATATTATATAATTTATTGATATTAAACTCCATTGGCATACAATTCCAATGGGTGGAACAATGATAAAAATAGGACCTCTTTCCTTTTGTTAGTATGTTATATCGTAGATATGTAATGTCCAGATCGTCCAGATCATATTGGCTTGTGTTTGTGAACTCGTACAATTCCATTGATTTTATGGATTTACGTAGGTACTCGTATGTAAGCGCGTAAAATTGAATGGTCTTAGGAATCTGTGCTAATAAAATAGTGATTCTATAGTAAATGTATTGAATTAGTGCGTGATATGTGCTATCCATATTACATCCCGTCATAAAATAAAGGCTTTATTTAGAATCAGTTCAGAACTAGGGAGTTGTAATTTGAAATTGAGAACGAACAATTCCGGAGCAGTTCAAAATGCATTTGGAATGAATTGTTTGAATTTGGAGACAAACGAACTGGTTCAGAGCTGATTTGGAATGAACCTATAATTCACACAAAACCTATTGTCCACATTATGTTAGTGTACTTTGTACCACACATCCGTTACCTATTCGAATGATCGATTTGCCAATATTGGAAATATTGATCAATTCCATCAAATACATCAATTTGAGATGTCTAAAATACCCTGAAAACATGTGGCCATCTTAATAAAACATTCTTTTTTATTTTGGCTAGTTAATGTTGATGAACTTGATGCAAATAAAATAATAGCAAGCAGAAATTTCAAATGGTATGTCAAATTTGCCTAAAAATGTCCGTTTATTTGACGCTAGCGAGTACTTATAGATCACCTTTTCTACCCAATAAATTTGACAGCGGTAGACGCAAAATTGTAAAAATTATTATTATGTTTTTCTGTTTCTGTTCTTAGTTTTTTTTTTAATTGGAGCCAGCATAGAAACGATGAAACAGCCATATATCTTAATTCGTCCACTTTTTACTGTCACTTTGCTAATTCATGGCGTCATCTATAAATCCATGGGAAACTTATGATCTATAGACATCCAAACCAGTATAAACCTAATATAGTATCATTTTTGCCCCAGCAGACAAACATTTATTTTAGTTACTTCTGTTAAAATAATTTTTTCCACAAGAAGTCCTTAGTCATTAAGAAAATATTAACTTTTAATTTGATATTTATTATCAAAGAGTATTAAATAGAATTAAATCCATCTGCTTGAACGCTATGCGCAGAATAATACAATATATGTGATATTTGATTATTTACCAAGAACAATAGAAAAGAAATGTAAAAAAAATAACAAACAGTATATAACATAAACTGTTTTTAAAAAAATATATATCTTTTGATAAATCTTTAAATTTTATCATTTTCAAGTGGCCTGTTAATTGGGCGACATCTGCCTTCAGTTTGTCCAGCTTCTTTACAAGAACGCTTTTTGGCCCATCTTCAGATTCTATACTTTTCAAATGTTCAGCTTTTATACTTTTCAACTGTTCTGTTGATTTACCGAGCTGCGCCTTCAATTCGTCCCGCTCCTTTACAAGAACATTTATCGGATCATCGGTTTTAGCATCTGAAATAAGAAATAAATTTGTATATTATCCAATCATAAAGTATTTCATACTTTACCATTATTATCAATTTGAATATGTATTTTAACATTATTGGCAAGCTCGATGTCACGTTCAAACTTGTTGCAACATCCGGTTTCAAACAAACGCAAAACATGCTCAAACATTTCTAGATGCTGCTTGTCCTCTTCGAAAAACAACAACTTTATTCGCAAATCATCGTTAACCTTTCTTAATTCGTCAAATTCTTCTTTATGGACACCTACAAGTTTTCGAAATTCCGCATACCATTTTAAAAATATATCCTTGTACAATATATTTTTCGGATCGGAATGGACGTTAATGTATAATTCGATATCAACTGTTTCATTTTTAAGGTATTTTGCATTAATAGCAAAATTATTTAATAAACAGACTGATGTGGCCTAAAAAATACAAATGAGTTAGTTTGAATAATAGATAATTCTTTAAAACATACATGCTGGTTCATGAATTCTTCATCAGGAAATCCTAAACCCTCACTTTGCATTGTTTTAATATTTATTATTGTAAATTTCCAGTTAATCGCACCTTTCCATTTGTCAGGTGTGGGACTGACACAACTTAGACGAACGGAGACTCCACCACCACTCGTCCTTATAGTTAAACGCCACTCTAAATTATTTAGAATAAAATTTGAATCGACATCAGCAATATTTGGTTCATTAGGTACTTTAATGCAATAAGATGAATTAATTTGAAACATTAATTTAATATCATTTTGATGTGGCAAATGATTTATCGCCTCTTCATTGTTTTGGATAAATTTGATCATTTTAATTACCCTAGGTGTCAAAAATAACGATTTGAGGGCAATAAATTGCAAATTTGAAGCACCAACAAGCGTACGACGTAAATCACAATTAAAATCTTTCAACTGAATGACTGCTTTACTTTACTTTACAGCACAGATAAACAATATTGAAGAAAAAGTAAAATCAGCAGAATACCATGTGGCGGATGTGGCGCAACTTTGGATCGGCAAAGAGGGAAATGTAGCTTAAATAAACCTAAGAGTCCTAAAAATAGATGTCGCTAATTCAAATTTTGAACAAATTTCATGAATTTTAAGTTTTAGCAGCAAAGATATTTCATTGTTTGTAATGCTGTATTTGAGAAATTAAGGTAGCTCAATAATTACATTGCAATTTATTATAAAATTGTATCACAAATTGTGTTTAAAACTAATCCTACTGCAACACTGCTATAGACTAACAAGTTTGACATCACCGCATATGTTGAGCTGAGATTTTTTTACTAAGAACAATAACATATGACTAAGAATTATAAAGCGTTATCAGAAAGGTATCATGTTTTCTAGATGCATACGTTGCATAAACATATTTTAAACGCATTTTAATGCAGCGTCAGTTTCAGAGCGAGACCGTATTTATTTGTAATTTTTTAATATGCTAATGTTACTTAGTCCAATTAAAGTTGCAAAAATTAATACTAATCGACAATTAAGTAATGTGGAATTTATTATAATTTGCTGGTTTTGGTATTGGAGAGGCAGGCTTCAACTCCATTAAACAGTCCAATGATTTGGATATAATTCAGTGCTGTTATTTGTAGAAACATGACAAAAAACAAAATATATTATAAATAATCAACTTACTGTGAAAAGCACGGAACTAATTAACGCAGAATTTAACATTCAACATTTAACATTGTTTGTTGTTGAGTAGATAGTTATAAATATAGACTTCATAATACGCAACAATTAGAAATAAATAATTTAACACATAAGTAAGAAATTAACAACAGTTAAGCTGCTTTTGTACTTAGAGAAGATCACAGCAATTATGTTTTTTTAACACAATGAAATTGAACGCTCGTCAAATAAATGGCAGTTTGCAGATTCTTTTAGAAATAGTTAGAAAGGTATATCTAACGCGTATTTAAAACATCCTTCAATAAAGATAATTATTTTAAGGCCTTACTAGCTTATAATATGCAGATCAAGAACACATGCTGGAAATGTATCACGACAATCTTTCACAATGGTGTAAGTAATTAGTTATGTATTCAGAAAAATAAAAAACCCATTCACAATTAATGTTATAATATTATCATCATTTCATATTTTAACGTTGATCGCTTTGCAACGCCTTGTATAGTAATACTGCAAAGAACAGGTGACGCAAATGCTGATTTTTACTCCCTGGAAATTCCATTTGTAAGCCTTAAAATTAATAAAAAATTAAATTTATCCTAAAAACGATTAGCACAGCTTTGTAGAGCAGGAACAGTCCTATTGAATGAATACTCACACTTTGTCAAATAGAAACAAACCGTTGTGCAATAAAGAAAATATAAAAACGCTAAGAACTTATTATCCAACCCAATAATATTAGAAACAGCTTATTTGATTTGGATTAATATTGTTTATGTTGAGGAACACATATCACAATATTGAACTCATTAAACTCATTGCAGTGTAATTATATTAAATCTATGAATTATTTATTTGAAGCGATGCAATCAAGCTTCCCATAAGAGTTGCTAGATAGCCCATAATTCAGTTGAGTGAGGGCAAGGTCACTAAAGCATCTATCAGGTTATATGGAGGCTACCAAAACAATAAGGATCAACTTAACAAGTGATTTTTTATTTTAAAACACAAAATAAACACATTAAACTAATAAGCATTGCGGTTTTCTCGAACGAACAATTAACAACCTTCTTTTTTGTACTGCCAGTTTGTGCTAGCCTACACATAAATTTATTGTGCAGTTTTTATGAAAAAGGTTAAAGTTGAATAAATCCATTTAAAAATCTACAAATTAAAGAATAAAGTTTCCATTTTATAATTCAACATTTCGTTGACTAAGCTTTTTAGCCTAAATCATATAGAAACAACCTGCCCTAACGTCTAGCTATACCAATGTTTCCCAACGTGGAATCAACGTCCTACAAAGAGGCAATTTGACTGATAATGTGGGCTATTTATTATATCCTGCTGCCCAAAGCAGTGTGTGTTTAATTTGATATCAAATCATTTTCTATCATCTCCTCGAGGCCCTTAAATATGCAGTTTTGGATGGATATTTTTATAGAGTGCTGGGAATTTTTTTAATGTTTTTCTTTGCATTTTTTTTATTTTCTGCATTTACCATCAAAGATTTTAAAGATTTCCATAAATTCTATAAAAAAATTTGTAGAAAATATCGAAAGGTCAAAGAAAAATTAATGGAGAAAATCGCAAAAATTCCCTGCCACGAAAAAATCCATCCTAAAATTAAGTGTTCAACGTCTAACTCTACGAGTGTTTCCCAACGTGGCACCCATATATATCCCACAAAGGGGCAATTTGACTGACAAATGAGGCTATTTTATCCTGCAGCCCAATGCAGTGTGCTATTTAATTTGGCATCAAATCATTTTCAATCATCTCCTCGAGGTTTCAATTTTGAATGAATTTATGCTTAGCGTCATATAAAATTTAGAAAAACTGAGATGTAGCAAAACACAAAATATGTTTGGAATTCCTGAGCTAGACTAATGACATTGTAGTGGCATATAACCCTAGCATTTTAAACGTTTTCGCAATTTCTTACATGTTACTATTGAAGTAACATGCAACCAGTTTAATTTGCTGGGTAGCAATATCTAACAACTTTGTTTCTATATGACTGCGCTTAAATTTGCACTATTACAATAATTTGTAAAAATTTCCAACAATTCTTACATAAACAACAAGCGGAAGTTGATAATGAAAGAAACCACCAATCGTTATTAAAACTGGCCGTCTCAATCGTACCATAAGGAATAATATATTTTTTGTTGTTGTAATATCACCATCCCACGGAACGGATTCAAAGAGCGCATCTAGCATCTTGTTATTCTAAAAAAAAAATACGATAATAATAATAAGAAAAGTAATAGTATACTATTTGATATCACTTCAATCAAAATACCTGCTCTAGTAGATTACTTCCAACGTAGGCGATTAAAAGGCAAGGTAAAACATAGGCGATACAATGTATCAAATTTGGAGCAGAGATTTCCTATAAAGAATGTACGTTGTTGTTATTTCAAACGTAAAGAAATGGGTTAGCTAATATGTTATTGCCGTTTTCACATTTTATATTTAGCGTTAAAGCCAACAAATTTCACATTTATTTGGAATGAATGTTAAACTCAATCAGTTGCGATTATCTGATTAATGCCACGAGAGTTGGCAGGTGAGAAGGAATTACATACTCAATATAAATTTATCGACGTTTCGATTACTATTATTTTATAATCATCATTATTTATTGTGGTAATTATTTAGAATACACTCCTCACCTCATAAATTGACATATATATAGTCAATCGACGCGTTTTTTTAAAGCCAAACAACTTTTTCCTTTGACAAAATCGTTGCTCTACCAGAGAAAACGAGATATTAATTCTCAAAGTTATGCAGCGGTAGGGTTAGAAAATCTCTATCCCAACATTTTCTAACCAATCCCAACACAGATATCCTCCCATTGAAATCATACTCGGTTTCTTAATCTAACCTAAACCTCGGAGACCAGTCATACTCAGTTTCAACCTAACCTAAGCCTCGAAATCCACACACAGTCACCAACCAAAGTCAATCTCACTAACCCAATCTAATCTAAACATTCTAAATCCAACATTTTTTCTAACTTCTCACACATTGGGGATACTCTAATTGATATTATACCATTTTTCTCTTAACCTAATGCAAAACTCGCAACCGGTCACAATCTCTAACACGTGTGTATCTCTTTCTTTTTATTCTCCTCGATATGACAGATTTTCTAACCCTATTGCTGTATAACTTTATTGTTTATTGTTCTCAAAAATGTTTAAATAAAAAAATTAAATAAAAATTATACTCCTATATCTATATTTTTAAACGGCAATGGATTATTAACAAACCCAGTAAATATATTCAAAATCTTTACATAAATAAGTCCAAAAACTAATAAGCTGATAATCGATGAACTTGCCAATACTTGACCCAATAATGGCTGTTCGCATACATTTTTATAACATTCTGAAAGACTAACCAAAAAAAGGGTTTAATAACTTAAATTACTTAAAATTAGCCAAATCGTTAAAAAATATTAGTAGTTTTTAGGTAGGGAAGTGTGTCTTGTGTCTTTATTTTTACTTATGTTGAGCTATTGCATACTTAAATTTATATATTTGCCCAAATTACAAGAAAACCTTATGTTATCAGTTATCGACAAAATTAATTTTGCAAGCCAGATGTATTATTATTAATATTATTGTCTGGGCGATTATGGTATCAATTCTTCACGAGTATGAAAGTTTGCATCACGTGAATACCATAGTTGCTCATACAAGATCATATTTTTTCTACTCCCGTTGAATTGCAATATTTTTGGTAAAATGTGGTGGTCATTGCAGAGAATGAAAATATGACATCATAATTTACTATGGATAAACAATCTGTGCGTTCGGTAAATACACCAAGAGCATCAAGAGCATCTAGATTTTTTTCACTATTTCAGATAACTTCACGTATATATACGAACGCTTACAAACGTACTTAACTCGTCGATGAAACTTGATTTATAAATATAATTTACCTTTTAGAATTAATATAACTCTCTATTTTGTTAATTAAGCAAAAACTTTTTTAATACATAATCGATTTTATTAATAAATCATAAAATGTTCGTAAGTGTTCGTATACATCTGTAGTTATATGCAGTCATGTGACAAAAAATCTACACCTTTTCCAAATGTATTTTAGAATGTATCACATATAATTCTGAATTTATCAAATGTAATTCAGATTAGTCAAATGTAATTCAGAACCCGTGAATTGTAATTCAGATTAGTCAATTGTAGTTCAGAACACGTCAAATGAATTTCAGATTAGTCAATTGTAATTCAGAACTCATCAAATGTACTTCAGAATTGATAAAATGTAAATCCAAATCAAATAAATTTCAATCATCAGGATACTGAAACAAATCTACAATATACAAAACTTGTGTACTACTGTATTGGTTCACTAACTGAAATTTATTTGATTTGGATTGACGTTGCGTTGTTAGAGCTTGGAAATGCATTCTGAATAACATTTTATCAATTCTAAATTACAATTGACTAATCTGAAATTCATTTGATGGGTTCTGAATTACATTTGACGGGTTCTGAATTACATTTGATCAATCTTAATTAGATTTGACGGGTTCTGAAATACAACTGACTATTCTGAATTACAAGTGACACATTCTGAATTACAGTTGGAAAAGGTGTAGATGTATTTACCGAACGCACTAATAATAATAATAATCATAATAATATTAATAAATTCACCTAAACCTAAAAATCTCTCGCAAAATATCTTCAAGGGTAGACAAAGATTTTCAAACGTTTAAACTTATAGTATTTAATTTAGTAATCGCTATCTATTGCTATTATACTACCTCAAAATATCACAATGACATTCTATACATTTCTTAAAATGGGTGAGTCGCTCATCCGTTCCACTCAAGAAACGTAATTTAAGAATCATATTTCTCAACACCACTAAATATTCGGAAAGCATAAACCAAATATAGGAAATGAACAATATAAGATTTACACATGCTAAAATTCCATATAAACCAAACAACATTATTCCAAGCTTTATTATGAAAATATGTATTTTGGTTGCCGCCTTCGGTATGTACTAAAAATCATTACATCTAATCATGACTAAAGATCATCGCTTTATTAACTTTCTGACTTACAATGTGCAGATCAAAGAAGCACATCGGAAAGCTATCAGGACAATCTTTCACCATTCCATAGACTAATAGACCCGGACCCATAATAAGTAAATATCCATTTACTATCAATGTTAATACGTTCATTTTATATCTTAAAGCCACTAATTTATGCGTTTGGAGCTTTTTATATATTAACAGCAATTTTAACACTACATCATGTAACTTATCTGTATTAAAATGCACGTATATGATAAAATAAGCACTAACGAGTTGTGATAATAAAAACGCAATTGTGCCGGAAATTGGAGGTAGTAGTTTGAGGGAATATCCTTTCAATCCTAAAAAGTTTGTTTATAATAGATATTAAATTAATTATAAATAGAGAGAAAGAGGCACATGTGAATTATTAGTCATTACAAAAACTTAAATACCTCCATCAAACCCAAATTTAAGTTGCAGGTACTACTATTTACCAAAAAGAGGTCAGTATCTACTTCTGCACCACTGCCCATATCTGCCTCTTTCTTCTCTAATCAATTTTCTACCGAAATAATTTATCAAATATATTGCATTGCCTATACCAACAACTCCATTAATGAATATATAGATAAATAAAAACACTTTTTGATTTATATTGTAGGCGTAGTTGGTATAAATTGGTAGGCCATACCAATTTAACACTTTAATGATGTACTTAAATAATTCTGCCTCTTTCAATTCATTTTCAAATTTATTGTAAAGTTTATCAATAAGGCTTGTGAATCGTGAACGAAGCATTTCTATTATACCACACATTGTCATGATATTACTCATTACATCCATGATAAAAATGCAGCGCAGTTACTATATTAAATTTTAATAATGAGGTAAAATGCATAATTTACTTTTAATCTATTAGTAGGCTGGACATCAATGCATCAGTCAGGCTGACTGGGGGTGTTTGTTTGATTGCTTACATCTTGCAATTTTGCTTGAACGCAAACAATTCTATGAGTAGTTACATATTACTTATAAAATTCTTTTATAGGGGGCAACTAAAAAATAATGTTTTGTTGCCGATATATTTTAAGGGCTATAACATGGCATCTGGCAAACAAATGCATTTGTGTTTCTTGTAATGTTCAGGTAGGCCTCTTAACGGAAAGGCATTCTAATAAGCTAAAAAAGTTATGAACACTTTATAGATTCAAACCCGCAACCAAAATACATGTTTCTACAAAAAGAGACTATCTTGTACCCTATCAATTTGCAAATTTCTTAATTCTGTATCGGTTTATGGCACTTTAGAATCAGATTATCAATAATTAAATTAATTTTGTGTATACCGCTTTAAAAAAAATTAAATTAAAGTATTATATCTAACTATATAATTAATACTCTATATAAAATAAATCATAAAAAAAAATCCAATGGCGCTTGCCACGTGCTTACCCAATCCAAACTATTTTTTAAAAACTCTAAAACGTATACATATCTTGATCTTTCAATTATTTTTTAGTTTATATTATTATAATTGTTACAATAAAAAAAATAAAGCGATACGCGAATTACGTAGAAAACCCTAGCAGGTAGACGATGGTTATAAAAGTTTGTGACCATTTGCGTAAATTGCATTTTGTTAAACAAACAATCTACGCAAATGGATAACCAAATTCACGTAAATCGCAACGCGTATACTTTTTTACGCGATTCACACATAATGAAAAATAAAACATTTCAGTTATTTAATTTTTATTTTATCCGAAATTTATTTAATATATATTATTTTCATAATGTATGTTGGATTGTTACATCACACATATATATTTGAAAAAAGTATAATAAATAAATTTCGGAAGAAACATAATTAAAAATAACATTCTTCAATCATTTCAATTCAATAGATAAAAGGATTTATAGAAAAATATTGTACATTTTATATAGAGAATATATGTACGAGTAATAATATTACGTCATTTCAAATATTATTTGTATCTACATTATTTTTAGGTCTAAATCGTTATATAATTTTTGAAAACATTATTGTATAAAAAATTGTCATAATATTTGCTATCAAATTTAAAAAAGTTCCATTTTTTAAGTTTTAAAAAATCAGATATAAAGAGAAAAATAATAATGTATATTTACCACTCAATTTAATTTTTTTTAATCATAACGCATCAAGAAAGTCTTTCAGTCCTGTAGAAATTTACATTATTTGGTTTTAGAAGTTGCATGTTTTTATACTTGGCAACATGGATAGCTACCTGTTTAACGCTCTACTAAGTAGTTATTAAATTTATACGCATTACTGAAATGACCAACTGTACTTCTTCAAGCTTTGCAATTTTATTTCAATTTTCGGAGGTAAATAAGTCATCAAACATGAAAAATGAGCTCCCATAAGGATGTCTCCTCTATCGCTTCACTACTCTATGTCTATTAGCTACAGTTCGTGCGTTTAGCTTTGACGGGTTGCTCTGTTATGCGACCATTAATGAGGGCTGCTCCGGTATAATACGCATAATACGCCGTATCTTTTTCTCTCTTCACCTCCGATGTTGAAAAAGAGGCAAGATTATTAAAGTTTGTGCTAAATGGTCTGTTGCCTGTAATTCTCTTTTGTAGTCAAAGCTAAACGCACGTATTATAGTAGTTTAGTACTCGTATATAGATAGTATAGGTTTTCTATTATTTTGAGCATAAGTACTTTATAACTGATATCACTAGATAATAAAATTTGAATATTTGTTATTAATGGTTCAAGAGTAATTTAGAGCAATGAGAAAACAGCAGTAGTATGACTCTTTGCATTTTTAATACAGATATCCACTATGAAAGTGAAGGCTTTTGTAACAACTTAGGTAAAAACTGTTTTTATACCACCTCTCTTCATTTCAGTAAAACGACTTATAAGTAGATTCAAATATTTTGGAATTATGCTCTATCCACATAAGTCTAAACTCAACAATATTTTAAGGTATGTTTCAAACTTAGTAATATTTAATGACTGCCAGTTGGCGCGTTGATGGGTTTCACTTAACAGCAGTCACCCGAATTGGCACACTATGAGGACAAAACAATACATGGGAATTATGTTGGTTTGTCATGGAAAAACGTTATATATTTATAAACAAAGTAATAAATTAGCACAAGGTATGATTCACTAGAAATAATTGAAAATATTAAGTCAGCTTGAAATAATAAAGCTAAGCAGGTATTGGAATCTATAAGTTATAAATATCGATAAGTTATATATTTTCTTTTTTACATAAAAAATTGACGAATTTTCATACCAAAAAGTATAGTTATTTTGATCTGACAATTATAACTTCCGCAATAATTGTTTCTGGTTTATCACACGATAAAGTAATGTTTACTGAACATGCAGGCCAAGTTTGAAGGTAAGCGGTTCAATGGTTGCAAAAATATCCTGCACACCATCCTTAAAAACGCTGTTTCGAGACAACCGTGTTTAAAGTTGGAAGTATAACTGGAGTCAGTTAACGACGACACAACTCCGTTAATTTTACGAATTTGGAAATAAAATTATCACACTAAAGAGTCCTAAGGTTACATCGCTAGCTGCGGTAAATCTTAGTTGTGCTATATTATTTTATGGTGGTCCCTTATAGGGTCGTATTATATTATACCTTTACCTTAAGGGGGGAAATCCATGTAGAAATTTCAAAAAATCGATTTTTTTTTTTACATAAAAGGTTTATTTAACATTCTAAGAATATATTCCCAAAGTTTGAAATCAAAATTCGGAACCGTT
>JARJDW010015321.1:0-15919 GCA_030264715.1 Adinopsis sp. GC000173 | reverse complement strand
TAGTTAATGTTGTGAAGAGCGCGTTCCATAGATGACGGCGCCGTATATTTCGTAGCTGAAGATTTCCAAATCCTGGTAATAGTATAGCAGTACCAGCTTATAGCGGCCTTCAGGTATAAGCGGTGGAAATTTACGTGCATTGGGTCGGAAGTTGTAAATTACGTACGTGCCCTATCAACAACAATAGCAACAACAACAAATAAGATTGAAGAAAAGGCATTGGTATATAATACTAACTCTTTGAAGCGGACAATAAGAAAAGTTGCCGTTGGTCGTACGCAACACCTCCATACCAGCGACATTCATCTTAATCATCTTGCACGTATCGACCGTCATATTAATGTTGGTCGGCTTGTAGACGTTGCTGAGGAATTGAAATGCTTGGATGTTAGTCTATAGCAACAGAGAAGAGCGTATAGGTAGGGTGTAAAATATTTTAGATGTTTACTCAACTTTCAACTCATCGGGTAGATCGAATAGATAAATGATGGTCAGATTCAACAAGATGCCTTCGGTGCGTGTTTTAAACGATCGCACATCAAGTAATCCAATGTATTTGGTATTGTATCGAAGCGGATTGGCGCGTTCCAAACTTATGCTGTACATATTCTGATTGAACTATAATTCAATCAAATCAATTTTTAACGTGTTCTTATAGTTAATTTTGTGACTTACATCTAAATTGAGATTGTAGACATTTTTGATAATGAATATTAAACAAACTGTAGCAAAGAAGGAATAAGGCATTGTTGTGTATGGCAGGCTACTGAATCGCTGATAAGAGAATTCTCACAAGTAATTAGTTTTTAATGATTTGTAATGTTTAATTTCATGTTGGGCAATTATAATCAGCATATAATTTTCCATTGTTGCTCGATTTTAGACTAAAATTTTAATTTATATAAATATATTTTATGATACATATAAATATACATTAATATCAAATATGGTATAGTATCGAAACGTTTAAGCGTTGTAAGTCTGTACGTTAACAATTGTCGGATATTGATTATTAAATTTTTAGTATAGAGAAGAAGGTCCAAATATGAGCTACATTTTATTTTTTTGTTTGTGGTAACAACTCTGTACGTATTTTCAATATCTAATGCATGGATATTTGGTCTAGTGAAAAAAGTATTTAAAGTATATTTTACAAACAAAGACTGTATTTTGAAAATGTCAAATCGTGTGTGTGTGTTTAATTGGGATTCAAAAATAGGCTAGTGACAATGTTTTATTTTTGTTGTATTTTATAAGGGTTATTAAACATAATTACATAATTTGAAAGAAATAATATCATATATTGGTCAGTTTATTTTAAAAAAAATGTAAATTTCAATATTAAAGTAATTTTAACTCTTATAATTTACTAAAAATGTAAAAATAGATATCCACATGTTAAATAACAAATGCTCAGACAAATATTGATTGCTCATATTTAGGCCATTAATAATTATTTTGAGTAATACTGTAAATTTACTAATTTGAAATTGTTGTTTCAAACATATTTAATACTGATTTTTAGTGTTAAAATGATTGTTGAAATGCTTGGGGTTAATCTGCTTGGCCAATGTCAACCGGCTTTTACAACATCATCAACAACGTGATGAATCATTTTCAAAAGTCTCGTATAACATTTGCTAAGCAGATTAACCACAAGTTTTCAACATTCAGTTTAACTCTGAAGATGAGTATGAAATATGCTTGAAACTTTAAAAAAATTTAAATGAGTAAACTACTGTTCATTTGCGTTTTTAAAAAATTGAGTCATTAAAGTCAGCACCACAAATTCTACATTATTAATTATTTTAAAGATACTAACTAATTTTATAATAAAAATCAATGATAACGTGAGACACAATAAAATTTCTATATATGTATTTGAGATTATTTTCGAGTATATACGAATTTTGATTGAATTGTAATGCAATCAAATTAAATTAGCGTTGCCTGCTTTTGATTTTACCAGTTACATCTAAATTCATATTATAGACATTTTTAATAATAGTTATTAGGCATACCTCAACATGGAAGGGAAATTGCATTGTTGTGTATTGCATCAAATCGCTTCAGTACGAATTATAAAATAATAATTATCATAGGTAATTATGTTCTAATGATTTTAAATGTTTAATTTCATGTTAGGCAATTACAATCATCGAATGATGACTATGCTTTGATGAAATTTTAATATTTTTTAAATAAAGGATAGCAATAATAGTAACGTAGCTTAGTTTATATGTAATAAATATTTCTTTTCCTAATCTTGTTGCTGTTGGCTGTTGTTCAAAGTCATCTCAATGTATATTTTACGTCTTTTTGTTGCGTGTTTTATAAACGACGGCGCCATATACATCGAAGCTGCCGATGGGCTTATTCTCATAGATGTATGTGAACACCACCTTATAGCGGCCTTCGGGTACAAGCGGTGGAAATTTACGTGATTCTGGTTTGTAATTGTATACGACATACGTGCCCTACAAATATTATCTTATTATTAATATTAAAAGAAACACGCGTGTGATGGTGCTACTGACTTTGTGAATTGGACAAGATGAAAAATTTCCGTTAGTTGTTTGCAACGCTTCTAAGCCACCGATTCTCATGCGCATCATCTTGCATACATCGACCGTCATGTTGATGTTGGTCGCCCGATAGACGTTGCTAAGAAATTGAAACGCCTGGATGTTGGTCTGCAAGGAAGGAGGACAATGTATGATGAAATGTGTTTATATGTGAACCGACTTAACTTTAAGGTCGTCTTTGATGTCAATTAGGTAGGTGAGGGTGATATTCATAAGGATGCCGTCGGTACGTGTTTTAAATGATCGCACATCGTAATCATCTCCGATGACGTTTTCGTCGTGTGCGGCAGTGTTGGCACGCTCCAAATTGATGACGTACAAATTCTGATTAAACTAAAACGGAAACCGATGACTGAAACGGTGACACCAATGGGTATGTTCTTTTACTTACATCCAAATTCATGCTATTCAAATTTTTGACTGTAATTATAATCCAAATTCCAACATAGAGGTAAAAATACATAGTTGTGCCTAGGTATGATGTGATATAATGTAGTAGGATTTATCAAACTACAATTATTATTACATATTAGGTAATTATTTTTTAATGATTTGAAATGTTTCATTTCATATAAGGCAATTATTATGCATCCAATTATTGTTTTTAGTTGATTTACAAAATGTTGCAATTTACAGTCCAACATTATACGTATATGTAACTACAACACGATGATAATATTTTCATACAAACAAATACAAGATGTGGTAAATTTGGAAAAACGTTTCACACTGTGACATGATTTGGCTCAGTTTATATGAAATATATTCCTTCTGCTAGTACGGAGTCATGTAAAGTGTCTTGAGGTTAGAATATGGGCTTATTAGGTAATTATTTTTTAATGATTTGTAATACTTATTATATTAGGCAATTATTATATATCCAATCATTGTTTTTGCTTCATTTAGAAAATATTGCAATTTTGACAGCCCATTATTCCATATATACAAGGGTAAGTCATTATCTGCAATATATTTATCATTTTCGTTATTATTGTTGGGTTTGTAAGTAGTTGAGCCAGCTGGGCTGTTCCCTTTGTCACTGTTTACTCCTTAAACATCACTACTCCGCTTTCTGTTTGTACCAAGTAAGAGTAACGTTCAGTGACCCTTTTTTTGTGATTGCAAGGTGTACCACAAGCCGAAACTCATTGTAAACACTCCGTTGAGACAACACACTATTCCTATACTGTACCAAGAGTCTATGATAAATTGCGACCAGTAATACACCTTCCAACCGTATAAAATGAATCACTGAACGTTGCTCTGACTTGATGCAAATAGAGAGCGAAGCAAAACAGTGGCAATTGAAGCAACCTAACTGACTTTTATGTTTAAAAACCTAACAATAAAGAAACCACGCATATGTTCTGTACCTTTCAAGACAGTGCGACTATTCTAACGAAAAATGCAACCACATTGCAGATAATAGTTGACTTACTCTCGTATAATAGCAAAGCGATGGTAATATTTTGATATACGTAAAATTAAGACGTACTGCATTTGAGAAATAAAATTTCTCATAAAAATCCATTTCAACACATGTATATAAAATAATTGGGTTAGTTTATATAAAGTAAATTCCTTAATCTACTACAATTAAAATGGAATATGAGTTAGTAATTTTAGGGATTGTTGTTAACTGTCAGAAACGACCAGTAGAGATGCGTGTAAAGTGTCTTGAAGTTGGAATGTTGGTTTATTAGGTAATTATTTTTTAATGATGTGTAACGTTTAATTTCATATTAGGCAATTACTACACATCAAATCATTGTTTTTGCTTTATTTACTAAATATAACAATTTGCAGTCATTCATTACGTATATGTAACAGCAACACGATAACAATATTTGATCAAGACGTGTGATATTAAATCTTTATAGATGCATATCACATAAACGGAAATACATTTCGCTTAATAAACCAAAACACTTTAGTGTTGTCGTCACTTCATGAACCATTTTGATAATAATTAAAGGTAAAAGTTGAATTCAAATTGTTGATTCACAAAAAGTATTATAAATAATATAAAAATTGCAATATTTCCACCAACAGTCATCAACAGTTTAGATCAGCAGTCCTCATGATGATCTCTGATCGAAATACATTAAAATTTTTGTTAATTTTATTTTATTTATAATATTTTTTTATAAATCAACAATTTGAATATAACTTTTACTTTTAAAATGTAGTACTACTTAGAGACTTTACTGATAATTGTTATTAACTTTCAGAATCGGAATATAGGAGCTCATCTAAAATATTTTATTTGTGAAGTTGGGATCTTGGTTTATAAGGAATGATTATTATGAATGTAATATAATATAGAATAAGCTGTTTTCACACTATCCATAAATTTACATTTACGGAGAATAGACGTGAACGCTCATAATTTAGGCCATTGCAAAAGAATACAGCTCTTGTGCTTTCCTTCAACTGATTGTACTATTTTTTGTTATATTTACCACTAGATTATTCTTATTCGGTATTAATGAACATTTTTCGATCATGTGCTCCATGACTACGCCTTACAACCGTATCCGTAAGAATATGGATAGTATGACAGCAGCTTAAGAAACCAATAGTGGATGCCCTCGAACATTGACGTATTAGCCGAAAAATTGTACATGCAAGGGGAAATTCATTGTTTTTGTTTGGTGCCACATACATTGTTACGCCATCGTTGCAGCACGGTTTGTCAAACATCAATTATCATAGATAGGTAATTATGTTTTAATGATGTTTAATTTGTGTTTGGTAATTATCTACACATTCAATAATTTTTTAACTCGATTGCCTAACTACTAATATATAAATACCCAAACAAGTTTAAATTTAGTAACATTTTAATCCACACTATTGTTTGTTAATTCGATAATATTGGAAGTGTTTATAGGTTTTATTCAAGCGTCTTCATCCTTAAATTCTCAATGCGATTTGATTACATAATCAATTCTTTGAGCGCGTTCGGTAGATGACCGCGCCAAACACCTCTAAGCTGCAGAGGAGCTCATTTCGCCACATAAACGTTGCCAGCACCTTGTAGCGTCCTTCGGGTACGAGCGGTGGAAATTTGCGCGAGTTAGGACGGAAATTGTAGATGACGTACGTGCCCTATAAAGAAAAACATTATGTCAAACGATTTTAGCTGTTTAATTACGCTATTTATTTTATATATTTATCTTCAATTTATCTAAACAGCGTAATTAATTGGTCAGCTACGAGATCTGGCTAACTTTCATAATTGGGCAACCGGTAAAGTTGCCATTGGTCGTGCGCAACATCTCCATGCCGCCGAGATTCAAACCTAATATCTTGCATGTGTCAACCGATACATCGATGTTAGTCGACCGATATTCGTTGCTGAAGAATTGGAATGCCTTGATGTTGACTTTGAGTTTATCGTGCATGTCATGCAGAAATTCGATGGTAGAATTCGCCATGATGCCTTCGGTACGCGTCTTAAACGAATGCACATCATATTCTCCTACCAATTCTGGATTGTGACTGATCGGCTTGGCAGCCTCCAAAGTAATATTGTACATATTTTGATTGAACTGTAATATTACATTCTAATCAATACGTTGATTTTCTATTAACTACTTACGTCCATATTTATGCTTTTTGTATTTTCTACCAAAACTATAAGCCAAACTTGAAAATACAGAAAAGTATGCATTGTTGTTATTGTTAAATGAATACAGCAGTCTGGTTTATCAAAAACAATTGTTATTATATATAGATAATCATTTTTTTACGATCTATAAAAGATTATTTATTGAAGGTAATGTAATAATGAATATGATACTGTTTGTACAATGTTGATGCAATTTATTCCTGTTTAATCAACTGTGCACAATGTTCACACTAAAAGTTTATATTTATTTTAGCGGTATTTTTAATTTGCACTAATTGCAATGTTGTAATATTTAAAAAACTCACTAAAAGAGTAATCACCAAGTGCCAGTCATTTGATTGAGTTGATGACTATTTTCCACTAAATATTTTTTTAAATATTTTTGGAGGATGGACTGGAATAGTAGGAACAACCTTTCAATTTAAACTACTAATTTTCCATGTAATCATGCATTCATTCTGATTTATTATTACTTATACTTATCATATTTTAAGGATTTGAAAACTAACTCGCACTTTTAATCTTAGGGGCTTTAATTCGAACGATTGTTTATTAATTCCATCTTTTTCATGACTTGCCTCCTGAATTTTAAAAATGTGAATTAACTTACAATCGACTTCAGGAAGCGTGATACGTACATCTCTGAATTTGTACAACTATTAATTGTAAGCGGGGTGGCATATGATAAACATCGTTTTTATATCTTGATCTCTTGCCTCCAGCACACAAGAAAATGGATTAACTTACAACCAGCGAACATCTCCAAGAAGGGTGCTACGGACATTTCTGAACTCGAACAATTATTAATACGTTGTGAGTCCGATTGCATAAGGTAAACAACGTTTTTCGTCAATTGAATTGTAATAATACGGCTAAACCAAAGAATTGTTATTTCTTTTAGAGATATTTTGACTTTTCACAAATAACAACTTCTTTATTAACATTTTATGAACTTTATGAACGATTATTTGATACATCATTTTGATGTTTTGTCTCCTGCACTGAAAAAATGAGTAGTTTCAGTGATGGGGGTGTTACGCACGTCTTTGCACTCGAACAAGTATTGAGACGTTGTCAGTACCTTTTCATAAGATAATTAACATTTTTCGTCAATTAAATTATAATAATGCGGTTAATGCAAATGAAATAAATTTGTTTTAAGTGTAATTAGAATTCGTACGAATAGTAACTTTTTTATTGATAAGTGGATTAAGTAGTGTTAATACGAACGATTATTTAGTTGCACCATCTTGATGACTTGGCTCCAAACTCATAACAGTGGACTCAATGATACTTTGTATACGATTGCGCAAGATTTTAGCAATTAAGTCGTAATGATACAGCTGACGCAAATAACCATAGTGAATTATATATAAATGTCTTTGATTTACTAGACTACAAATATGCAAATCGCTACGAAAATAACATTATCCATTTCAATTGTTAATTGGGCGAAACAAAACAATTGATTTTTGCGCAATTTTGTCCTAATTTTAGAGATGATGATCAGACAGGATGTGCGTTTTTCAAAAATCTGCGTAAATATACAAATAAATTATTCACAATAGCACTATAAATTTAACTCGCCGAATGATTGTTTTATCAGTTTGCAACCGGTAATTCGTGCACGGTTTTTACCTTTGGTTAATCGTTAGCTATGAGCTTAAAGACAAGTGAAGAACAAGCAAATTATCGTCGCATCATCGCTGGCAAACGATTATCATCACCACCGGATGGCGAAGCTATAGTGATTTCAGGTTAGTAGGCATTGTAAATAATAGCATTCAATTAAATTATGTCGTGTGATGTCTTCATCGTGATATTTTTATAGGTGTGTCCGGAATTTTTCCCAATTCGGACACGGTCGATGAGTTTATCAGCAACCTACGCAACAAAGTCGATCTGTGCGATGATGAGGAACGTCGCTTCAAGCATACGCATCCAGAGGTGCCACGCATTAGCGGCAAGCTACGCAATTTCGAGGACTTCGATGCGGGAATGTTTGGCGTGTCGCACTTCAACTCCTATTACACCGATCCGATATCCCGCCTTTTGCTTCAGAAATCCTTCGAGGCGCTTCTTGATGCCGGTTATCATCCGAAAGAGATAAAGGGCTCTAGCACGGCGGTCATACTTGGCGATGCTTTTCTTGAAGGTGATAAAGAGCTGCTGCAGAATTTCTATAACAATCGGCAGATTGTGTTGGGCAGCTTAAAGTCTATCTACGCGCAGCGTATCGCTTATATGCTGGGAGTTAATGGACCGGCGTTTCTAGCTAATACGGCATGTAGTAGCTCACTATTTGCGTTGGAGACGGCGTTCCGGTTCATTCGGGAGGGTAGATGCGAGCAGGCGATGGTTGTTGCCAGCAATATTGCCATAAAACCTGAAAACTTTGTTGAATTTACACGGTAAGCATAGTTTTATAAATGTATTGCAAGACAATCCAAGTAATTGATGATTTAGATTTACTCATTCAATTTTATTATGTTATTTTATTTAATAATTTTGTAATTATAGATTAGGTGTGCTCAACCTGAACACAGGCTGTCGTCCTTTCGACATAAATGCTCAAGGGTATACGCGTAGCGAAGCGGTTGTTGCCTTCTTTCTGCAAAAACAGTGCAACGCTCGTCGAATCTACACACAGGTAATAGTATTGCAACACAATAACTTCGTACATATACTAATTCTTATTCAAATTCAGATTGTACATTGTAAGACTAACTCGAATGGATTTAACGATGATGGTTTACTATCCCCTTCCGTGTCTGCCCATAAAACTTTGTACAGCAATGTTTACGAAGAATGTGGAGTGGACTATAATAATATTGCGAAGATTGAAGCGCACGGAACTGGTAATATAAACATTTCATATAATTAAGTTTGTTTAAATAATAATATTCATTATTTTCAGGAACAAAAACCGGCGATACCTTGGAGTTAGAAGCGTGCGATCAATTCTTCTGTTCGGAACGCAAGACTCCAGTCTATCTCGGTTCGATTAAGGGTAATATGGGCCATGCTGAGGGTAGCGCGACATTTTGCAGCATGCTTAAGATGATCAACGAAATGGAAGTGGGTACACTCATACCAAACATGAACTTTACACAACCCCGTCCAGAAATACGCGCAATCATGGAGGGTCGAATGAAGGTCGTGCTCGATTTCGTTCCGTATCCGACACATAGTGACATCGCCGTTGTGAATTCGTTTGGTTTTGGCGGCGCAAATGCGCATTGCGTACTCAAACGACACAATAAACCGAAATGTATTACGCCAGATCCACGGTATCGTATGGTTTGTTATAGCAGCCGTACTGCTGCAGGAATTGCGGCGCTACAAAACTTTGTGGAAACGAATGGTAACGACTACGAGCTGATTGCATTCCTGCAAAACATCTACAAGAATGATTTTGACGAGAATTTTTATCGAGGTTTTACGATTGTCAGCAAGAACGTTACCTATCACAGTCCTGGCTGTAGACTGCTCGATAACACCTCCAAGAAATTTGTTTATTTGTATCTAAATAACGCGCACTACACCGACGATCAAATGAATACATTTGGAGCAGCTCGCGAATGGCATGATTTATCAGCAGGGTAAATTACGTAGAGTATATCATAACTCCTGTTAGCAATTTAATTTGAAATTTTAGTGTTGAGGCTATGTGTAATGGACACAACATCGCCTACAATCAGCTCGTCAAATCAGCAATGGCCCAGATCTTTATCATCGAAATACTGAAAGCGTCTGACATTAAATTTGACAACATTTATGGTACACCGGTTCTCGCTGACTATGCTAAAGGGCAACTAGGCTTAGAGCACACCATCCTGCTGACCTACTACATAAACCTTGCCTTTCAAAATGCCACCATCTACAAGACCAAGACACCACTTAAAGTACCTCCAGTATTGGTGCCAATTATCGATAAATACCTGCAAGAGGTCATACAACCAAAGCCGATTGATGATTTGGTACAACCAAACTCGATCGTTGTGAGTTTGAATCAGCCCCCGATTGACGTGAAGGGCGTACAAAATGTGTTCATGAAGCGCGATGATATGTCCTTGCTGCACGTCTTACAGAATATTGGAATGTTAGTGGATATTTAAATACTTAAAAACAGCATTAATCTAAAAATAAATGTTATTTTCAGCATGTACGAAATGGGCGTTAAAATGGACTTGACCAAGCTCTATCCACCTGTCACTTTGCCAGTCAGTAGTGGCACACCGATGTTCGCATCAACCTTAAAGTTCCGCAACAAGAGATATCCACTAGAGCGTTTCAAACAGCAAAGCGGCGTGCAAAAGTATGAGCGCACGGTGACGATTGATCTCTCACATCCTGAATTTAAATTCTACGAAGGCCACATTCTTGGAGGTGATACAGTTTTATTTGAAGCCTAGTGGAGTGTGTGTTACATTTGATCATTTTTAGGACGCAACTTGTGTCCGGCCAGCGGTTACTTATTGATGATATGGCAATTCTACGCCGAAATTCATCAAACGTACTACGAACATATGCCGATCTGGTTCGAAAGTGTGAAATTCCTTCAAGGTAGCACCTTCCCGCCAAATGGTGCTCATAATTTCTATCTGGCAATACACAACGACGGCCAGTTTGAGGTTGGTGAAGTTTTTTAAAATGTTAAATGCATTACAAATGAATTTCATATTTCAGGTTACTCAAGAGGATGACTTATTGGTGACTGGATGCGTTAAATCATACAAGGCTCAGCTGAAACCTTTCAATGCATCGAATTCAGTTGCGCCCGTGCCAAAAATGTCCTCAAACGATATCGAAAAGGAGTTGAACTTGCGTGGATATAACTACAAGTATGCAATATATATTTTATTTTACTTTTAGCTGATTAAACATAATTATTTGCCATAGAGATGATTTTAAAGTTATCGACGAGATGGAGGGGAACATGGCCAAGTTCCGTTGGATAAATTGGGTGACATTCATCGATGGTTTCCTCCAATTTCAAATATTGCATAATGAAACACGCTTGCTGCAGTATCCGATTGCGATCGAGAGCTTGATTATCGATCCGCAATCGCATCTACAAAGCTGCCCTAAATATAACAATTTGATTCCAGTGCATATAGATTACTACACAAAAATGATGAGGTAACAACTTTGAATAATGTTTTGAATACACTATGATTTAATATGAAAATAAGGTTTGCTCCAAGTGGAATAGTATATTATTCAAGTCCATTGAAATGGAAAATACAAACTCGATTTCTATATATTATTCGAAAGGTTTAGAGTGGTATATATTACAACGGTGGGCAACCTCCGGCCCGGGGAAACAAGACCCTCTATTTTGCATTACCCAACAATTTTTTGCAGTTTTCAATCGATCTCTGCACGTTTTTTTATTAACATTTTTTAAATTTATCAATTCTAGAACAACATTTCAAAAAACAATTAAAAATTTTATCATAAAAAGGGTAAAATTTACTTAAAAAATGCAAAATTCTTACAAGAAGTTGCAAAAAATGTGCAAATCTGGCATTTGTCTAACAACTTTCTAGATTTTCCAAGCGATTTTAGTACGTTTTCTCATCAAAATATCTCAAAGTAATTGTATAACGTTTAACTAAATTTTAGCTCGCGAGTAAATTTAACTTTATTTTAGCTTGCAATTTCAAAAAGATAAATAATATGATGGATTACAAATTTTTAAACAATTGTTAAAGAAAATTGTGATATGTTGAAATAATTTTGTTAAATCTTTTTGGTCAGTTGTTGTTTGATGCTGTCGTCAGACCAATAAACTAGTAAGGATGAGTGGGAATGCATTTCAATAAAATGTACCACACGAAACGTTTGGAATATTAGGCAAAAATCGAGTTTGTACACTGCATTTTCAAAGAAAAAAGCGCGCTTTACTTACATTATATGAATTAAAATTGTTTTATAGAACGGATTTCATCGAAATGACATCGCCACAGTATTTTGACGTGCAGGAAAAGCTTGCCCACAACGAACCGATACTCGAAAGCTTTGAATTTGTACCGAACGTCTATGCAACCAACTATCAAACTTCTGCATCGGTCAATCTTCAAGTTGTGCTCGAAAATATTCGCACCAGACATTTGCACTGCTGCGAAATACTACCAGACGGGGTTAGCGATTCGATTTATAGCGTTTTTATACGCGAAGCGAGCGATCGCATTACATTGGTATTGGTCGATCTGTTGATTGAAGCTTCTGCTAAGGCGCGCGAATCTATCGCCAAGAAGGTGCAAGGGCAGCACATTAAAGTGCAATCGAATTGTGCCGGCACCTATACAGTGGTTATTGGGTACGGATTGGGAAGCAACTTAAAGGTTTGTTACTTACCTATCGTATGACATCAATTTACATATATAATTAATGCATTAATCATTTGTATAGAATTTGGAACACGCTAATAAGTTGCTAGCAAAGAACGGTTATTTGATTTCGATTGAAAACAGTCAGCATTTGTTTGCGGATTATCTAATGTGTACGAAGCATCGTGTCAAGGATAAATATATCTATTTGCTTCGTCACAAACCAACTGAGGAGAAAATCTATACAGCGATTGATGTTGGTTTTAATAAACTAGACCAGATTGAGATTTGGCTCGAGCAGATAAAAGAAGCTCTCACAAGGGAGGATAATATACTCCTTTACGCACAAAACAATGATACGCACGGCATTCTTGGTCTCGTTAAATGTATACGTGATGAACCAAACGGCGCGCGTGTCACATGCGTGTTTGTACCCAAAAATGCACCGCCTTTTGACGCCAACCACGAATTCTACCAACGACATCTCGAAAAAGGTTTTGCGTTTAATGTGTTCAAGGATGGACATTGGGGCACCTATCGACATTTATTGCTTGATGAACCCCATGCGAATTATATGCACTATAAGGCCGTCTGCGAGACAAAAGGCGACTTGAAGAGCATCAAATGGATGCGCGGTCATTTATGCGATCGTAATAGCAACTTCTTCGACGACGATTTAATTAAGGTGCACTTTTGCGGTGTCAATGTGAAGGATAATCTAATTGCCAGCGGCAAGTATCAGACGCGGCACTACAATCGCATGATCATCGATCACATTCAAGGCTTTGAGTTTTCCGGCGTGACGAAAACGTACAATATACATTGCCAAATTAGCAAGCAACTAATTGTAATAATTATTTTATATTTTTAGCGGACAGAAGGTAATGGGACTTGCGAAGAATGCTCTTACCAATTACATCGGCACGAAGAAGGCGGTGTATTGGAATATTCCGAACGATTGGAGCTTGAATGAAGCTGGAACGATTCCATATGCCTACTCACTCAGTCTCTTTGCTTTATTAAAGGTAATTATTCTTCACTTTTTCGTTAAATATAATACACAGGCAATTTCTCGATTTCTAGAAAGCGCACTTGCGTGAAAACATGACGATTTTGATCCATTCGAAGGGCGATCCAATTACGCAAGCTGCGGTTGCTGTGTGTAAATACTACAAATGTAAAATCTACGTGACAGTGAAGGATTACGCACAGAAGAAGTATCTGGAATTGGAAGATGCATGCATCGGCCTCGCCGACGATATCAAACTTTTGGAGCGCATTCTTATTGACACGAAGGACGCGGGCGTCGACATTATGCTAAATATTTTAGGCGACGATGACGTTTCGAAGCCGAAAATTCAACCGCTGAAGACACATGGATGCTACATTGATATTGAATGTAATGGGGAGAATCAACTCTCACTTGACATGTTGCAGAAGAGTTGCCTGTATTCGTCCGTGCAAATCGATTCGGTGTTTCACCAAAACGATTTGTGGGAATTGTTCCAGGCGGAGCTCAAGAAAGGTTACATTAAGCCACTGCACTACTTCACCTATGACAAGGAGCAAATTCAAGACGCTTTCCGCAATGTGATGCACGAAACGTCGAAGGTATTAGTTTCTTTACAACCCGATCGCGTGTTTTCACCGCTGCCACGTTTCTACTGCAATCCAAATGCATCGTACATTATTATTGGAGGTTTAGGCGGCTTCGGTTTAGAGCTGATCGACTGGCTGATATTACGTGGGGCTAAAACTATCGTAATTTCCGTGCGGCGTCTCATCACGATCGGCTATCAGCGTCATAAGATACGGTAAGAACAAATTGATTACACTATAGGATAAATTCATACAATGTTTATTTGTTGTTTGTAGATTGTGGAAGTCGTACGGTATTGACATTCACATTACGCTTTGTGACATCAAAACGAAGCAAGGGTGCGAGGTGCTATTGAACGAAGCCAACGAACTCGCCCCCGTCGCCGGTATTTTCAATCTCGCCGCGGTGTTGCGTGACGCGATCATAGAGAATCAAACCGCTGAAATGATTATCGATTCTCTAATGCCGAAACTGTTTGCCACCCAGCATCTGGATGAGTTATCGCGGCGTTTGTGTCCGCAGCTAGAGCATTTTGTCGTATTCTCGTCGATTTCAAGTGGCAAAGGCAATGCGGGTCAAAGCAACTATGGCCTGTCCAACTCATCGATGGAGCGCATTTGCGAACGACGACGTGCTGACGGATATCCAGCGCTAGCCATTCAATGGGGCCCGATTGCTGACGTTGGCATGTTGACGCATCTAAACCAGGATAATAATAAGGCAATAGCCGGTTCGTTGCCGCAAAAAATGTCCAATTGTTTGAGCGTATTGGATCATTTCCTATTACAAAACAAGCCGGTAGTGTCATCGTTTGTCATGGCTGAGAAGCACGAGGATGGAGACAACATTATCAGCATCGTATCCAAAGCGCTGATGATCAAGGATATGAAGAGTGTGAGCCAACAAAGTACGCTTGCTGAACTTGGCATGGACTCGTTGCAATCTATTGAGATTCGAAGGATTTTGGAGCAAAACTATGGCGTACAGTTGCCGTTGCAGGATATCAAATCGATGTCAATTGCTAAGTATGCAAATAACTTACCAATTAGTTAATATCAAATCATTAATACTTTGTTTGTTGATAGGTTATCAGAGTTGGATTCATAACAACAATCGTTAGTCGCTGGCTGGCTGTTGCCGCAGGAAGCAACCACATCTTTTACAACTGTGAAGCTGATATATTAATAAAAACAATTATATAATGTATTATAGTATAAAAATGTATGTAATATTTTATATATTTGTACAATAGTATGACCAGTTATGCTGTTGTTCCTATATTTACTGTGCTATTTATTTGTTAGTACACCTAAGGGCTAATGTTTAAAATTTTGTTACAAATAAATTATTAAAAGTATTACATCTTGTTTATTAATTTGAACATTATATGATCGAAGATTTCCTACCCTCTTCCCTCAGATATTCGCCTAATACTTTTCACAAATTAACAACCAAAATGTGGAAAATCTTAATAAATTTCAACCTTTTAATCAATTTTACAATCCAAATTCCTAAAATTTGCCATTCCTACCTACACCCTACGGTCTGATATTCGCCTAATACATCAGCCAAATTTTCGCACTCAAATCGAAGCAACTGATAATAAATAATTTGAATAAAAATTTGCCATTTCTACCTACACCCTACGATCTGATGTTCGCCTAATACATCAGCCAAATTTTCGCACTCAAATCGAAGCAACTGATGATAAATAATTTGAATAAAAATTTGCCATTTCTACCTACACCCTACAATCTGATGTTCG